>JAJEJO010000602.1:951846-1055252 GCA_020662805.1 Glaucomys volans | reverse complement strand
AGAAAAAAAAAAGGAAAAGAATCAAGAAAGAAAGAAAATGTGGGCAAATTAACTAAGGAATCAATTGATAATGAATCCTCTTCCCCACTCATGGGTTATAGATGATAGATTTGTGTTATGAGTAAGGGGCAGTCAGAACAGCTCCTGGCAGGCAGCATATGAAGCATGTGGCAACTCTGCTGAAATGCTTGCTTCTAGAATTTGGGTCATCTCACTTGGAAACCCAAGTCTGACCTCTTGCTCCTAATTGCCCAAAGACCCTCATCTCTGTCTGGGAAATGGATGGTGGCACCACAGTTCACACTTCCCAGAACATTGCCATTCACAACCTCTGAGAGCCCTTGAACACATGCTTGCTGTCAAGAGAATGAAAGGACAGTGGGGTTTAGAACTGAAAAGTGCTGCGTCCAGGCATATATGTTAAAAAGTGAGGACATTTGTTAGCCAAGGACAAGTGCATATTGCTAGGTAATCAGAAATTTCCCAGTGAGATGGGAATTTTTTTTTTACATATGTTTTCCTGGATGGTCATCTAAAAAACTGTGTAAGTGAGATAGATGGGCAGCCAGGCCGGTTAAACCTGTTCCCTGTTGGCAGAAGGAGTGGGAGAACTGGTTTTCTATGCTCTATTTAATTCCTTAAAACAGTGTACTGAGGAAGGGGCCACAGCAAGGGGGAGAATCTGAATCTGATTTTGGAGACTGTTTTAAGCATGGAAATCAAAGAAAGGTGGAAGAGGCTGGGGATGTGGCTCAGTGTTAGAGCACTTGCCTTACATGTATAAGGCCTGGATCTGATACCCAGCACTGCAAAAAAAAAAAAAAAAAAAAAAAAAAAGGAAAAAAGTTGCATTACCAGAGGCCCCCTTGCAAGGTAAATAACATCCATTTAAAGGTAAAATGTAATTTCAGACTGAATCAGGTACATACCTATACCTATAGGTCCTGTGACCTTATGCTCTGGGGTTTCTGTTGAATCAAGAACAGTAAAACAAACAACAAAAATTTCTAGTCAGAGAAACAAATTTGAGGCAAAAAAACAACCGCCCCCACTTCCATGAAACTACCTGTTTTAATGAGTGCTGTGAACACTGGAAGGGAAGAAAGGAACTTTTGTGGCTCTGAGAATTTGCTTTAATTGGGCAGCCAGTATCCTACACAGCAGTGTCATCATTCTCCAAGTTCAAGGGGTTTCTGCTATAGTTCTTACTCCAACACTTGAAGTGACTCAGTAGAGGGGAGGATTCATGTTGGAGAAGGTATTTGTTTATTCATGGAGGGATGTAGTTAGGGGTGGTTTTGGGAACATGGAAGAGAAGGTCTTAGATGTGAGAGAATGACATTCTTGTGACTATCTCACTCTTTTTCTTACCTTGTCATTTAAAAGTGAAAAAAGGGGTCATCATTCTGACATGTTTGAAAATAGCCCTTTAATGTTTTGGGCAGTTGACTAAACACCTGTGACTTTGAATTGGGAAGTGGGATAGTCACCTGGAATAAAGGGAAATTAAAGGTAGTTTTAACTATGTAAAGAAAAAAATTGATATAGTACTTTACTGTTACTTAATGATGGTGCTATATGCAGACTCCATTTCTATGGGGACCTGAGCCTAGGTGGTTTCCTATGATACCTCAGAAAAGAATACCCTTAGAGTAGAGGACTTGAAAGGTGGTAGAAAAGATGATTTTCTTTAGGGAATGTTTTCTGCCTACTCCAAAGCCACAGGATAAACTTTAAAATTTACCCTATTGCTCATTATGTTTCTGAAGGCAATGATTAACTGATAAATCCCATATTGTTTCGACCCCTCTCCACCATATCTAAAACCTGGCTTTTTGTTTTGTTTTGTTTGGTTTTAAGTGAGGGAAGATTGAGTATCAAGTTATCACTGCAGCCGGGTGTGGTGGCGCACTCCTGTAATCCAAGTGACTTGGGAGGCTGAGTCAGGAGGATCTCGAGTTCAAAGCCAGCCTCAGCAACTTAGCGAGGCCCTTAGCAACTCAGTGAGACCCTGTCTCTTAATAAAATACAAAATAGGGCTGGGGATGTGGCTCAGTGGCCGAGTGTCCCTGAGTTCAATCCCTGGTTCCAAAAAAAAAAAAAAAAAAAAGTTATCACTGCATAATCTAGGTCAAATCCTAACTCGAATATCTTTCTTGTTGAATAACGTTTTCAGTGGGAAATTTGTTTTTTTTAAAAATCTGCAACCAAATCTTTCAGAATTTTCAGATTGTTTATGAAAATTGAGCTTACTATGAGATAGTTCTAAATAGCCAGACTGAGAAGCTTTGGCATAAATGTTTAAAGTGAGAGTGAATTTAAAGCATGCTGTGACTCCACTGAAAGTGTTGTAGATATACCTGAGTGTAGCAAAATTGGGAGGTGAAATCAAAAGTTCCGTGCCTTTAACTTGGGGTCTGTAGATGGCCTGTAGAAATTCTGTGAAAGCAAGATTTCATGTTTGTGCTTTTCATAGGAGAGGATTGGTAGCTTTCGTCAGATTCTCAAAAGGGTCCCTGTCCCACTAAAACGTTAACAACCAAAACATTTGAAAATGATCCATACTTAGGACTAAATCTTTAAAAACATATATAAGGTAATTTCCCTGGGCATTTATGTCTTTTCTTTCCATAATAAAGGGCTTCAAATGTGAGATATTCTAAGAGATACAACTTAATATCCCATTTAGAGTTTTAAATACCAATGTAATGGTTATAAATTTTTTTTTGGGTACTGGGGATTGAACCCAGGGGCACTCGACCACTGAGCCACATCCCCAGCCCTATTTTGTATTTTATTTAGAGACAGGGTCTCACTGAGTTGCTTAGGGCCTCACTAAGTTGCTGAGGCTGGCTTTGAACTCATGATCCTCCTGCCTCAGCCTCCCAAGTGCTGGGATTACAGGGGTACGCCACTGCACCCCGCGGTTATAAATTTTTTAATACATTTTTTAAGTTTCTTTTTTGGTTGTAAGTGGACACAATACCTTTATTTTATATTTATGTGGTGCTGAGGATG
Source organism: Glaucomys volans (assembly GCA_020662805.1). Classification (NCBI taxonomy): domain Eukaryota; kingdom Metazoa; phylum Chordata; class Mammalia; order Rodentia; family Sciuridae; genus Glaucomys; species Glaucomys volans. Next base: position 1,052,234 of record JAJEJO010000602.1, on the reverse strand, counting down.
GAACCTAGGGCCTCATGCATGCTAGGAAAGCGCTCTACCACTGAGCCACAACCCCAACCCCTATAAAAATTTTTTGACAAAGGAAAGTTTAATAAAAAAGATATACCTTATTTTAGTGTATAGGATGGTTAATTTCAAATGAAAAATTTCCTAAGAAGTGGTGTACTGTAAGAAGGAAGAGGTTATGTTTGATGGCAACCAGATTGCTCTGGGCAGAAAATGTCACCTGAGGGCCACTGGGAGGCGCAGTGGTAGAGGAAGAAAGAGGAAACCAGTGTCTGCTATTGCTTCAGCTTCCATCTTCTGGAGACCTTGGACAGGTCACTTACCTCAGTCTGGGTCAGTTTTCTTATCTGCAAAATAGAGAGATTCTTTTCTCAATGAATTTTGATGAGACTAAGATATGATAAACAGCAAAACACTTACAAATGCACTGTGGCCATTAAAATAAATGTGTTGATGAGATTGCCAAGAGATAGTATTAAGTATAAAGGGTAAGGTACAGAGTTGTAGTTGTAGTATGCTGGGTTTTATGTACGAATTCTTATTCAAACAAATATGTGATATTTACATTTTTTTACTAGAAAGATAAAGAAATGTGGTTATCTTTAGAGAATAGATCTCAGCTTGGAGAAGGAGGTTTCTAGTTTTCATTTTATTCTATTAAAAATATTAAGAGGTATCTGGGCAGTGGGATTATGTGATTTCCTCTTTTAAAAACTAAAAATTATTTTAAAAATTACAATGAAAGATCCTAAGGGTATTGGGTAGCTACTAGGTAGAATTATTATTAATAAAGAATAATCAAAGCTGGATTAAGGTCTGATCATTGAAAGGAGAGTGTTTTCAGGAAAATGCTCCCCAGGAATGAGAAATACTCCAGATTCCTATCTGTGGGTCCCTTAAATGAAACAGACTCAGTGGCGGTTTTCCTCCTTTACGAAATCTGTGTCTCTGGATCTGGGGATGTAGTTCAGTGGGAGAGCACTTGCATAGCATGTGCTAGGCCCTGGGTTTTATTGCCAGCACCACACACACACACACACACACACACAAATTTATATTAAAAAAACCTGTGTCCCTGGCCTGCAGCGAGCTGCCTGATGTCTGTCTCCCAGTGGTTCCCTTTTGTACTGGATCATTCTCTCATCAGATGAAAACCTTCTCTAATTTCTGCCACTTTTCAGAAAACTCTCTGTTATTCCCACATTCTTTTCTAACTACTGTCCCATTTCTTGGTGTCTTTTAACTGGTTCCTTGTCTGGGCTTGGTCCCATCAGGGGCCTCTCTTTCCATCTCTCTTTCAGTATGTTTTTTTTTTAATTTCTTAAAATTGTTCTAATTAGTTATACATGACACTAAAATGCATTTTGACACATCATACATAAATGGAGTGTAACTTATCATTCTTCTGGTTGTACATGATGTACAGTTACACAGGTCATGTAATCATATTAAGGTAATAATGTCTGATTCATTCTACTATCATTACTACCCCCCTATGCCCTCCCCTCTGTTTAATCCAAAGTACCTCTATTCTCCCCGCCAACCCTTATTGTGAGTTAGCTTCTGCATATCAGAGAAAACATTTGACCTTTTGTTCTTTGGCATTGACTTATTTCGCTTGGCATAATATTCTCCAGTTCCATCCATTTACCTGCAAATGCCATAATTTCATTCTTCTTTAAGGCTGAGTAATATTCCATTGTGTATATGAACCACAATTTCTTTATCCATTCATCAGTCGAAGGGCACCTAGGTTGGCTCCATAGTTAAGCTATTGTGAATTGAGCTTCTATGTCACTACATATGCTGATTTTAAGTCCTTTGGGTATAAACCTAAGAGTGGGATAACTGGGTCAAATGGTGGTTCCATTCCAAGTTTTCTGAGGAATCTCCATACTTCAGCATGTCTTTTTTTTTAAAACATTTTTTAGATGTTGATAGACCTTTATTTTTTTATTCATTTATTTATATGTGGTGCTGAGAATCGAATCCAGTGCCTCACACATGCTAGGCAAGCGCTCTACCACTGAGCCACAACTCCATCCCCACTTCAGCATGTTTTTTAATGATGAGTTTTAAACTGTTATAAAAGTAGAGGGAATAGCATAATGAACTCCCAGATAATCCTTGCCTGGCTTTAACAATTGTCAATTGTGGCCAATTTTGCTTCATCTATATCCTTATTCGCTTCTCCTTTCCCATACATTGAAGCAAATTTCATAAACCACATTATTTCATCTGTAAATATTTCAGGGTGTATGACTAAAAGATAAGGACCTTTGTGCTGGGTGCCATGGAACACAACTTCTTGGAGCCTGAGGCAGGAGGATTGCAATTTCGAGGCCAGCCTAGGCAACTTAATGAGACCTTGTCTCAAAATAAAATCAATAAAACGATGGATGTGTAGCTCCATCACTTGCCTAGCATGCAGAAGATCCTGGGTTCAATCCCCAAGTACTGGGGTGGGGGGAAGAAAAGGGCCATTTTACTATAATCAATACCTTAAAAATAATGATTTCTTAGTGTCATTAAATATCCAGTCAATGTTGAAATTTCTATTTGTCTCATATACGTTGTGACTTTTTTTTTCCAGTTTGTTTAAGAGAGGATTCAAATATGGTCCATTTATTGCAATTGTTTCTTTTCTTCCCCTTCCTCTCTTTCTCTAACTTGTAATTTATAATTTGTTTGTTGGAGGAACCTTGAAGGAAACTCAATCCTTTAGAGTTTTTCAGAGTCTGGGTTTTGCTGCTTTGCATACCTGTGAAGATTAATAATTTTCTGTGTCCTCTGAATTTTCCAAAAGTTGGTAGCCAAATCTAGAGGTTTGATTGGTTTGATTTTGGGAGGTGTAGGGCCAGGAATATTTCAGAGGTGGTGGCTTGCTCTTACATCAGGAGGCTCATAAAGTCTTTGAAATGCTAGTAGGTGTTGATAGTCGATGTTTAGATGCATTAATTCATTACAAGTTACAAAATGGTGGTGTTCTAATTTTATCATTCCCTTTTCATTGGTACCAGGGATTGAACTCAGGGGCACTCAACCACTGAGCCACATCCTTAGCCCTATTTTATATTTATTTAGAGACAGGGTCTCACTGAATTGCTTAGCACTTTGCTTTTTTTTTTTTTTTTTTTTTTTTAATCAGTTTCTCTTTTTAAAAAAATTTTTTTTAGATGTTGATGGACCTTTATTTTATTATTTATATGTGGTGCTGAGAATCGAACCCAGTGCCTCACACATGCTAGGCAAGCACTCTACCACTGAGCCACAATCCCAGCTCCAGTGCTTTGCTTTTGATGAGGTTGGCTTTGAACTTCTGATCCGACTGCCTCAGCCTCCTGAGCCCCTGGCATTACAGGTGTGCACCACCACAACACGCTGGAATACCTTTAAGGGAGAAATTTACCCTCGTCTACTATTTGGGTCGTCAGTGGCGCAGATTATACAGGAAAGGCAGGATATAAATTTTTCCTTTATTTACTAGTCTTAAAATGATGGGTTATTTCCCTAGCATCTGCCAATTTCCTTTTTTTTTTTTTTGAACCGGGGATTGAACTCAGGGGCACTTGGCCACTGAACCACATCCCTAGGCCTATTTTGTATTTTATTAGAGACAGGGTCTCACTGAATTGCTTAGGACCTGGCTAAGTTGCTGAGACTGGCTTTGAACTCGTGATCCTCCTGACTCAGCCTCCCGAGTTGCTTGGCTTACGGGTGTGCGCCACCACGCCCGGCTCTTTTTGTGATTTCTTTCCAAGTGTCATGAACTCATGTAGTTAAGCATATTAGGTGTGTTTAAATCCAATACAGTTGTTGCCCATATTAATGCTCAAATTTTACTATTCTCATTCTTTCTTCTTCAATCAGTACTAAGGATTGGATCCAGAGCCTGTGTATAAGTTCTCTACTATTGATACACATCCATGGCCTCTTTTTAAAAAGTTTTATTTTGAGACAGAGTCTCGTTAAATTGTCCAACTTGGCCTAAAACTGGCAATCCTCCTGCCTCAGCCTCCCAGGTAACTGGGATTACAGATGTTGTGCCACCATGCCTAGCTAGCATTCTCATTCTTTCTTAGATTCACTCCAGTTATCCCCACCATGCTTGTCAAATTGATCTTTGGCCTCTATATTGCTAAATCCAATAGCCAAGCCTGAGTCCTTACTTTTTTTAATTAAAAAATTGAGATAATTCACATACCATAATATTCACACTTCTGTAGTGTACAATTTGTTGTTTGTTTTTTCACAAAATTACAATTCTCATCACTTTCAATCCTCATAATTCTCATAACCTCCCAAAGAAACCTCATACCCATGAGCACTTTCTCCCCAATTCTCCCTACCCTCAGTGCCTGATAACCACTAATCTACTTCCCATCTCTGTGGATTTGCCTTTTCTGGACATTTAGGTAAATGGAATCATACAATACATGTTTGAGTCTCAAGTCCTCATCTTGACCAATGAAGAGCATTTGGCATGATTTGATATGATCCCATCTCTTTCTTCATCTAACTTTCGGAGCATCCTCTCTTTTATACTCCTTCTACATCATTGGCTACTTCTCAGTCTTCTTCAATTCTTCTCCTTTTCTTCCTGTTATCTTAATGTTGGTGAGCCCCCAGACTGAGATATCTCTTCTTCATACTCTCAGAGGTCCTTACCCAGTCTCATGGGTTTAAATTCCATACACATGCTGTCAACTACTAAAATTATGTTCCCAGCAAGGACTTTCCCTCTGAATTTCAGAGTTATCTGTTTATCTCCTCTTGGATGCCCAATATGCACTGCAAAATCAACATGCCCAAAATTGAGTTCCTGACTTACCATACCCTCCTGCCCTCCCATTTGCTCCTCCCAGAGCCTTCCTTCTAGTTGGTCAGTCCCAAAACTTTGTAGTCATGCTTAACTTCTCTATTTTCTTCATTTTTGCCCCCACATTGCATCTATCAGCACATTCTATGGCCCTTCCTTCAGAATCTATCCAGACTCCAGCTCCATCTAATTACCTTCCCAGTTGCCACCCCTGTTGAAGCACCCACCACTTTAAAAAATTTTTTTTTTGGTACTAGGGATTTAACACAGGGTACTTACCACTGAGCTACATCCCCAGCCCTTTTTATTTTTTATTTTGAAACAGGGTCTCACTAAGTTGCTGAGGCTGGCCTCGAATGCAAGCAATCTCCCTGCCCTATCCTCCTGAATTACTGGGATTACAGATCTGTGCCATGGTGCTCGGCCCCTCATCACCTCTTGTTAGGATAATTGCAATAAACTCCTGATTGGTGTCCCTGCTACCACCTCTGCAGTATATTCTTAGCAACTTGAGGGATAGATTCAAAACAAAGTTGGATCATATCTCTTTTTTTGCTAAGAATCATTCAGTGGATTCCCATGTTGCTCAGAATAAAAGCCAAAGTCCTTATAATGTCCTCCAGGCCCTGCATGTTGTGCCCTCCCCCCTTCCCATGGCACATAATTCTTGTTTCTCTCCACCTTGATTTCTCTGAGTTGGCCACACTGGCATCCTTATTATTCCTAATATACAGCACAAGTATTCTCACCTCAAGGCCTTGGCACATATTGTTCTTTCTGCCTAGAATGGTCTTCCTCCAAATGTTTCACTTTCTCATCTTTCAGTTCTGTTTTTATATGTCACATAATCACTGAAGTCCACTCTGACCACCCTTTTTACAATACAACTTGCATTCAAACCCTTCCCCACACTCTTTATGCTATTTTCTCTGCTTTATCTGTTAGCAAAGCCTTACCATCTGACACATACACACACAACTAAGAAGATGCATATACATGTGCACACATGCACACACATATGTACATATGGGTACATGTATGCACACATCTACCTACTTGTTAGTCTATTATTTGCCTTCTCCACTGGTAAGTAAAGGAGCTTTACTTTGCTCCCTTGTTTATATTTACGGTGCCTAGGACAGTGACGCATCATAGGTTGTGTGTGACTATATATTCACTAAATGAGTGAAAGAGCTATTTAAATACTTCTTTCCCCCTCAGAGGCAAGTGGCAAGAATAAAATTTTTAAACATATTTTGATTGCCTTCTGTTTGATATGAGTTGGCCAGCCATATACCCTGTGAAATGGCAGGGGTCTTTTATTTTTTTCCAAAACTTAGTCTGTTTGGGGATGACACAGTTCCCCCAAGCTATGGGCTCACAGTGATTCTCAAGGGACATTTAGTCTGCACATTTCCCCCTTTGATCTCCCACAGCGTCCTTGAGCAGTCAACATTTATGCCCATCTGTGAGCCTGGCACAGAGCCTTCCTTCGTTTCAGATGTATGGATGCTTGGCTTTTGGGTAGAGATGCCAAACATGGAAAAGAATATTATTTTGGGGGCTAGGGATTACTTCCAAAAGCCAAATGTGATAGAAATGCTATCACAAAGGTTAGCACACACAAATAGCTTGGAAACTGGCAGAATGATGCTGCCTGCTACAGAGTTGAAAAGAGATTTCAAAATATAGTCCCAATCTGACTTTCAGAATTGCAAGGACATTTCTTTCCCTCCCTCCCTGCATCCCTTTCATCTTTCTTTTTCCTTTCTCCCTCTTTTCTTGCTCCCTCCCTCCCTCCCTCTTCTCCTTTTCTCTCTCCCTCCTTTTCTCCTTTCCTCCTTCCTTACGCCTTCCTTTCTCTCTCCCCTTCTCCCCTCAAATAGGACAACTAAGGCTACAGAAATAAGGTAAATCTCTAGGGTTACAGATTAGTAGTGGAGTTAGAGGCAAAACTCTGGTAGTTCTTACTTATTGGGATGCACTGTGCTGCATTCCCAGTAGGCAAGGCAATAACAGGGAAATTTTTGATTAAATAACCTGCAGAAGTTAACTGCTTAGTTCTCAAAAAGCTCAGTGCTAGTGGACAAGTTTAACTCAAGAATGGGAAAATGAGTATTTCTTTGTCTTTAACTTCTCTAAAGTTTCTAATTTCTCTGATCCTATAGATTTCTTTCCAAGCTATTTACCCTTAACTCAAACCATTATTTGCTCATTTATTTAAAATTACTAAAAAACAATTTTAATGTACACTAAAAATAGTAACAGCTAACATTTGCTGAGGATGGTCTGTGTGACAGATGCCATTATGACTTTTCATACGTTATTATATCTAATCCTCATCATCTTTGAGGTAGGCATCATCATCTCCATATTACAGAGGGAAAATTGAGGCTTTGAAACATTAGGTAACTGGGATTGTTTTTTTTTTCAGGGTTAAATGTGTGTATTTAAAATTTTATTTTAGTGTCAGTGGACTTTTATTTTGTTTGTTTATATGTGGTGCTTAGAATTGAACCCAGTGACTCACACATGCTAGGCAAGTGCTCTGCCACTGAGCCACAACCCCAGTCCATAATGTATATTTTTAATATTAGATCAGTGAATGGCTCACCTGCCACTCACATACCCTTTGCCTCTGTATGGCTTAGTGGATATGGGACTGTATTGGTCTACACAAAGTTTTCACCTTAATGGTTTTTTAAATGATATAATAATATATTCATATCTATATAGTTATATAGGTAATTATATATAAATATATAAAACACACATATAATTTGGAATGCTCATTCCCAATCTGGATATACATATTCTCCAGAGGAGATGCTTAGACATCGTAACTAAAAGTAGAATCTAGGATTTGAGTCCAGTGACCATATTCTAAACTGTGGTGCTATAGAAGATAAGAAAAATATACATTTTGTGTATTTTCTTTATATTTTTGTGGTCTTAATAATAAGGGAACTTTACATGATAGTCATCTTACACAAATTAAAACATGATGAATAGTAATGCCATTTCTCAAAACTAAAACTCTTCTTAGGAAATGTAGGTGTAAATCTTCACCTATATTGGAGTAGGCAACAGTTTCTTAAATATAACACCATAATCATACCAACAAAAGAAAAATAGATTAAACTTTAGCAAATTTTAAAACTTATGTGCATCAAAGTACATGCTTAATAAAGTGAGAAGACTACTCACAGAATGGGAGAAATTATATTCAAATGTTGTAAGGATCTAGTATCCAAAATGTATAAAGAATTCTTACACCTCAACAATAGGATGAACAACTCAGTTTAGAAGTGGGCAAAAATCTGAATAGACATTTCTCCATAGTAGATATACAAATGACTCTAAAGAGCCAGATGCAGTGGCTCACACCTGTAATCCCAGCTACTTGGGAGGCTGAGGCAGGAGGATTCCAAGTTCAAGGCCAGCTTGGGCAACTTAGTGAAATAAATAAAATTAAAAAGTGCTGGAGAGGGCTGGGGATATAGCTCAGTTGGTAGAGTGCTTTCCTCACAAGCACAAGGCCCTGGGTTCAATCCCTAGCACTGCTAAAAAAAAAAAGGGAGAGTGCTGGAGATGTGGTATAAAGTGCCTACTAGATTGTGCAAGATCCTGGGTTCAATCCCCAGTACTGGGGAAAAAAAGGCAATTAAGAACATAAAAGATTCTCAACATCCTTAGTCATTAGGGAACTAAATCAAAACCACAGTGATATTTCACTCCACTAAGATGGCTATAATAATAATAAAAAAGAAACATCAGATAGTGTTGGCAAGGATGTGGAAAAACTGGAACCCTCATATACTGCTGGTAGGAATATAAAAGCTGTAGCCACTTTGGAAAACAGTCTGACAGATCCTCCAAATTTTACTGTTACTATGTAACCCAGAAAGTCCATTCCCCAGGTAAACTCTAGATAATTGAAAACATACCTTCACACAAGAACTTGTTCACAAATGCTCATAGCAATTATTCACAATAGGCAAAAAAGGAAACAAGTGTCCATCGTTGATGATTAGATAAATGAAATGTGGTATATCCATACAATGGAATTATCCAACCACAAAAAGAAATGCAGTATTGATACATTCTACAGAATGGATTGACCTTGGAAACATGCTCAATGAGATGAGCCAGACAGAAAAAGCCATATATTGGATGATTCCATTTATATGAAATATCCAGAATAGACATATACAAATGAATTGCCAGGTAATGGGCAGAAGAAGGAATTGGAAGTGGCTGCTAACAGGGTATACAGCTTCTTTTTGGTGTGACAGAAATGTTCTACTGTTAGTGTTTTCTTTTTTACACAATTCTATGAATATACCACTGAACTGTGCATTTTAGAATGGTTAAAATGGTGAGTTTTGTGTTATGTGAATTTTATCTTAATTAAAAAATGGCATTTTACAAGCTTTCAGTGATACCTATATTTGAATCAATTTGTTTAAATTCAGTTTCTGTGCTCCTTATTGCAGGCAAGCTTTGATTCTTTTTATATTCTATGAGGGATTTTTTTCTTTTCAGTGCTGGAGATGGAACCCAGGGGCTCGCACATGCCAGGCAAGCACTTTACCACTGAGCTACATCCCCAGCTCCAGGGTTTGATTTTGAAGCAACTTTAGATCAGGGTTAGGGCATGTGCTTCTTGAGCTGAATGTGGTTGTTATGTCTTAACTCTGTGCCACCTTTAGAAGGTGGGGAGGAAACTTGTTCATCACTAAAATTGTGTTAACCTAATGGCAAAACATTTGGTGAACTTAATTTAAAAATTCAAGCTGGGGAATAGTCAAGTTAAAGAAAGTCTAGTAGAGTCAAGGAAAGAGAATATGAGAGGGGAGGGAGCATAGGAGGGAAAAGGGGGAAAACATGAACTGAAATTGATTTCTATGCATGTATGAGTTTGTTGGGATGAACCCAACTACTATCTGTAACTATAAAGCTCTAATATAAAAAAATTAGAACATTTAGCTAGGGGCTAGGATTGTAATTCAGTGGTAGGGCACTTGCCTAGCATGTTTGAGTCCTTGAGTTTGATCCCCAATATTAAAAAAAAATTAAGCTGGGGCTGGAGATATAGCTCAATGGTAGAATAATGTTTAACATGTGAGGCTCTGGGTTCGATCTTCAGCACAGAAAAAAGAAAAAAGCAAGAAAAGAAGAAAAATAAAACTGGAAAAACTAGATTCTTAAAATTCAGGATTGTGTTTACTCTTGGAGAGGTAGAGAAGGGGATGATAATAATTTGGAAGGAAACATGAGGTAAGTTTCTGCAGTTTTGGATCTGGATTCTGGTTACATGGTTATATTTGATTTATAAAAATTCATCCAGCGATACACTTATATGATGTGCACTGTTTTGTGTGTTAAACTTCAATACCAAGTTCATGATTTGTTTCAATTTCCTGATATTTGTGTATGATATCAACAAACTGGTGTCATAAATGGGGACAAGAATCCACTGACCTGACCTACTGCTCTGGAGATGACAACCAACCGTGGTTATTCCAAAAGATTCTCTTTGGACAGGGCATTATCTGGGTGCTCTCAGACCTCTGTTTCAGGTCCCTGTTTTCTTTACCATCTCTTAACAATTATTTTCAAAGTCATGGCTAAACATGCTTCCTGGAGATTGGGGCTGCTGGAAAGCAAGTCCCCTGAATGAAGTGAGGCTCTCAGTCAGGGACAGCACAACCAGGCAGGTGTGCCCCTTTCCTGCTGATCACCTGTGTCAGATACCTAGAAGCTGCCATGGTTCTTGCTCTTTCCACATGAATCCTGAAATGCCATTGTGGGTGCCTACAACAAATCGATCACTAGTATTCCAGTAGTCTCAGGTACCATATCTAAAAAAACGATGCCAGAAGTATTTTGGCATTCAGATAATTTTAGATTTTAGAAAGGCGAAACGTTCTGTACAGTGTTTGTTATGTAATACTGCCAACACGACAACCTCCTTTAATCAGACAATGGTGAATATTTATACTAAGTGGGAGGATGACAACAAATAGTCTCATGTCAGTTCAGGCCAGGGTGTGCTGTCAAATGAGTTTGGATCAAACTTCAAAAAGTTTTTGGTTTTCAGAGTTTTAGGATTGTTCATGAGAGAAGATGACATCTGTCTCAGTCAATTTTGCCATTGAATAAATGAGTCAGTTCGTTCTTTCTTTTTCTTTTTCTTTTTTTTTTGGCAAAGGTGCTGATTGGGAAGGACAGAAGGGAATGGTATAATCCGAGGAGGAATTTGACAGTAAACCCAGGCTAAGGCTGTGCCTGTAGGTGGAAAAATGTAGGGGAACAAGTGACAAGATCATAACCTTGAAAGGACAGAGGTGCCTATGTAGCACAATCCTTTTGGGATTTTACTCTCCTTGGTGGTACCTGCTAAGCTGTCAATGCTTGTTAACATTTTATTGATTCCTATGGTGAATTACAGCCTTCTTGGAGCATTCAACCATAGCCAAGTTTATAATATAAAATTTCTGGAGACTAATAAATTTTAGTCTAATTTTTGCCATAGGGATGGCAAAACTCATGCATTTTGAAGAGATCAGAGCTGAATTTTCTAAACAAGAAGTAAGGGAAATTTCCTTTCCTTGGAAATTGATTTGTTATCATTCCTGCTGACCATTCATAGGGCAAAAGTTCACTGTGAGAATGGCTTCCAAATGCCTCTATATTCAGGACCATCTAATTGGTTTATGGGAAAATAAAGAGACAAATCTCACACTAGGAATGTGTCCCCTGAAACCTGAAACACAAATCTTGGTATAAATTGTTTAAAAGGAACAGTAAAGAAAGTAGTGGTGTGGGGTTGTATATATGTGTCAGCAGGATGGAAAATGGTACCAAAAGGGTCCAGGTGGTTTGTAAACTGATTCCAATTGTAGTTGATAATTTCCTTTTACTCTGTAATCATCTTCCTACCTCCCTCCCTTTCCCTTCTTCCCTTCCTTTAGTGTTTTGGTTATGTTACAATCTTAGAAATCTTACTGTCTTCATTTTGCCAACCACTTCCACTGTCTTTTGCCTACCATTAAATTTCATTTGAATTAATTTGATAGATATGCACTGAATGCTTATTGTGGCACTGGATATGCTACAAAGGCACAGGAGGTTTTAGGGAAACAAAACTAATAAGATCTGCTTTTGCTCTCTAAAACTGGTGAGTTAGACAAATAATTCCATAGTTGTGTACGTACAGTGGGAAAAGTGGTAGAAGTAGTTATAGAGTGTTATGGGGACCTTGCAGAGAGGTATCTAAATCAGCCTGCATGAGATGTGGGACTCAGGAAAACTTCTTATAGGAAATGATGCTTTTGAATTGAAGTTTTTCCTTATTGCTTAACATGAAAAGTTTAATAAAATGCACAGATTGTAATATAGCTCAATGAATTTTGATAAATGTGTACACCCATGTAAACACACCACAAGCAAGATAAAAATCATTTTAATTGCTAGAGAAAGTTTCTTTGTGCTTCTTTCCAGCTCATACCCACTTCAGCCACTACCTCAGAGGCAATCAGATGAAGTGCTTTTGGTCTAGGCATTTACAGTGGGAAGAAGGGGAGAAAGGGAAGTTCCATGGAGGGAATGGTGGAGAAACTGAATATGTGAGAAACTGTGCCATATGTAAGGGACCTCCAACCTTCTGATCTAATATTGCTTGGACTAAGGGCATGTTATTTCTGTTGGATGGATATTTGACAGAGCTGAGGCTAGGAGCCAGGATGTCATGGAATAGGTAATTAAGTAACCAGATTTCATCCTATGAGAAAAGGGAGGTGCATTAGTCCATTTTCTATTACTATAACAAAATTTCTAAGACTGGATATTTTATAAGGAAAAGAGATTTATTTACCTTACAGTTCTGGAGGTTCAGGGCATTGTCTTGGCTTTGATGAGGGTCTTATGGGGGATGGCATCACAGTGGAGGGAATGTGTGTGAGAGGGAGAGATCACATGGTGAGGCAGAAGACCAAGGGGAATAATTCAGAGGTCAGACTCACTCTTTTTTTTTTTTTTTTTTTTTGTGGTGCTGGGGATTGAACCCAGGGCCTTGTGCTTATGAGGCAAGCACTCTACCAACTGAGCTGTATCCCCAGCCCTCAGACTCACTCTCACAACCTCTCTTGTGAGAAATAGCCAGGGATCCCATACGAACTAAATACCCACAATGAGCTAATTACTTCCCACTAAACTCCACCTCTTAAAGGTCTTACCACCTCTTAACATTACCATACTGGGAATCAAAGTTCCAGCACATGAGCTTTTGGGGGACAAATCACAGGATGCACGAAAGGATTTCAGGCAGGGTAGTAATATTTTTCTTTTTTAATCTTTTGTTTTTAGTTGTAGATGGACATAATACTTTTATTTCATTTTTTTATTTATATGTGGTGCTGAGGATTGAACCCAGTGCCTTACACGTACCAAGCAAGCACTTTGCTACTGAGCCACAACCCTGCCCTCAGGCAGGGTGGTAATCTTAATGGTACACTAAGACCTTATTTTAAAGACATTCCTCTGTCAGTAGTGTGACTGGGGAATTGGGAGGGGGCATAGAATAAAGGCAGAGAGATATGGTTAGGAGGTGATTACACTTATCTATAAGTGACAGAGGCCTGAGTACAGACAGTGTGTGGTGGAAATATAGAAAAGAAAATGGATGGGAGAAGAATTAGACTTTCTAGTACTTGGTTGAAGAAAAGGAATAAAATTAAACACTAAGGCACCTACAGAGCAGCATGTACATATTTCAAGATTATGCAAGCTAATTAGTAGAGAATGCTAGAACTCAAATCCCTGGCTCCCAGAGATTTTTCTACAGTATATTTAGGGCCCCTTAAATGCCTCAGGAATGGGCTAGTTCTTTTACCTGAACAAATCAATCTTGGGCTCTTTTCCTCAAGGAGTGACAGGTATATTCAATACATAATTTTTAAAAATTCCAACTTTATTAAGATATGATTCACATTCCTTGCATTTTACCCAAAGTGTACAATTCTATGGTTTTTAGTATATTCAATAGATTGTGAAAGCATCACTACAATCAATGTTAGAGCAGTTTCATCACCCAAAAGAAACCCTGTATCTATTAGCAATCATTTTCTAGTTCTGCCCATTGCCCCCCAGCCTTAGGCAACACATAATCTACTTTCTTTCTCAATAGATTTGCCTACTATAGAATATTCATATAAATGAAATCATATAATATGTGGTCTTTTGTAACTGGCTTCTTTTGCCTAGTATAGTCTTTTCCAGGATTCATCCATGCTGTAGCTTTGTTAGTATCTTATTTCTTTTAATTGTGGAATAATAATCCATTATATGATTATATCGAATTTTGTTTCCCATTTCATCTGTCGATGGATCTCAAGGTTGTTGCCACTTTTTGGTTGTTACGAATAATCCTGCTCCTGACATTTGCACACTAGTCAATTTGTGATTTTAAATGGGGATGGCTACTTTGTGGGGTTGTTGCAAGAATAAAGGATGCACACAAAGCATAGTAAAACACAGTAATTGGATGCACCAAAGCACAGTAAAACATAGTAATTGGTACACAAGCGCAAAAAAAAATGATGAATCCACATGAAGATGGTGATGGTGATGACAAAATCTCTTTTAACTCGGGCTGGGGATATAGCTCAGTTGGGTAAAGTGCTTGCTTTGCAAGCACAAGGCCCTGTGTTCAATCCCCAGCACTGCAAAAAAGAAAAAAAAAAATCTCTTTTAAGAGGTAGGGATGGTTTTTTATGGCCCCAAATGTTTGCTTATCTTCTTTGTCCTACTCCATGACTTCACCTTGATTTTTCTAATTTTGGTTTCTCATTTTTTTCTTCTATACACCTTTCTTTTCTATCCCCAAGTAGTATTTTAGCATTATCAGTGATTCCCTATGTATTGCTTATCACCTGGTAGCCCAAGGACAGGGTCACAGCCTTTGTTACCCTTTGAGAATGAACATGAGTGCAAGTAGGGCATTGCACAGGAAATTATTGTTGCAAAAAGTCTATGAGGATTTTTCTGGACTTTTAAATGTTCTTTGTAGGTGGCAAGACCTAAAGTAACATTTTCTGCAACAATTATCCAGGTTTTACAACTTTGAATATATACAAATGCTCAGCTTGGTACAGTGGATCAGGCCTGTAATCCCAGCAACTCAGGAGGTTGAGGCAGGAGGATGGAAAGTTTGAAGCCAGCCTCAGCAACTTAATGAGATCCTATCTCAAAATAAAAAAATCAAAAAGGGCTGGGGATATAAATCAGTGGTAGCTCACCCCTGGATTCAATTCCTAATACCAAAAACCAGAATCCCCCCCAAACCAAATCAAAGCACCAATAAAAACAAAATGCTCAGAGATTTGTGTCCTTTAATCAAAGGAATGCTTGCGTTTTTCTACATTTTGTGCCAGATAAGTGCTTTTCATAGGCATTTATCTTAATATTTGCTTACAGGCATATTTATCCTATTATAAAAGTTATTCAATTTATTAATATTAAGTGCATTATATTATCTATCTGAAATAAATGGGAAATAATTGTGGAGAAAAATTGCATTTTAAATTCAAATGGTTAAAACATTTTTAGGGTAAAGTTCTATTTTATTGGTAGGAAACTATTAAATCCATTCCTCTGTAAAATACTGTAATCTGTCCTTTTATGTGAGGAGAGACAAATATCTAATTAAATAATATTGTTTGACATCAAACAATTGATCAAATATTTCAATGAAGATAGTTTTATGCTCAGTGTTGGTGTTGGATGGTGTCTGCATTTGAAATGCCTTTTCATATTAATTCAATATGTCATTGATCTTTCTCTTTGATTCACACAAAAGAGTCAAGGATGATTCTTTTCTGTAGTGAGGACCTCCAAAGAAGAAGCTGAGCTGACACTACAGAAGAAATGAAATAAGACTCATTAAGTTTTTTTGAAAGAGTGTTATTTGGTGCAGTTTCTTCTGAATAAATTTATAGTTTATTTGCTTTTGAAATATGAAAGGGAAAACAGTCACCTGAAAGAAGCTTCTCTGGAGCAAGGATAGCCTAGTTTGGGAATTCTTGGTCTAATGTTAATTGGTTGGTTTTGTGAACTCCTTTTCTTACTTTTCTCCAAAGGAAACACTAGAATGCAAATTTGTTTTTAAAATTACATTGTTTCTCTAATTTGGAAAAGTGAACTTGGATGAATAACTACTCTCTGGGCTTCAGTGTTGTCATGTAAAGATGGAGGCAGTATAGAAAATCAAGCACCTTGAGAGACATGCTGAAAAGAATAAATGCAGTATGGTGGTATTTCAAAAGAACTAAAAGACATTAAGAAAATGATAAAAGATATGAAATAACATCATTCACCAGACTTTAAAGAACCCTGCAAATAGGTGACAGAATTTTAAAAATAAAGAACTGAAATTAAAAGGAAAAAAATCTCATTTTATAAATGAAGATGAAACCAGAAGAAACATTAGAGCAAATAGACATGAAAGAAGGTAAAAAAATGTAATCTAAAACCCAAAATAAATGAAGAAGTAAAAAAACATTTGAGAGAAGTAACAAATATAGAAAATAAGAAAGATCTGACATATTAACATCAGAAGGCTCTGGAGAAGAAGACCAAAGAAAGGGAGGAGAACAAATACTAAAGTAAAGTCAAGAAAACTGTCCTGAAACATTCCCTGGAATATTTTGAACTACAGATTGAAAGCACACCATGTACCTAAGCATACTGACCCAGAACTCCCAGCATCAGAGCATACAGAAAAATTCCCAGGCTTTAAAGAAAAATAAAAAGTTTCTTTAAGCTTTTAGGCACAAACATCATGTGACTTATGAAAGAAAGAAAATTAGATTATCATTAGACTTGGACAGCTGATCTTGATGCCAGAATACAATGGAATAATTTATTTAAGATACTCTGGGAAATAAAATATGAGCGAGGGGTTTTACATCCAATAAGACTGACACAAACTTGATCAACAAGCACAAACTTGGGGAAATTATTCTCACATTTATGAAAGTGTCTATTAGAGATCAAGCCTGCAAAAAGGATTAAAGAGACATTAACACAAGAACTGGTAGTGAGTATTAAATACATGGTTGTTTGTGGAACTAAGACTAAATGAGGATTAAAAAAGGAGATTATAATTTGTAAAGGTTATCCAAATATCAACATAGATCTAATGCAGCTATTAAAGTGGAGGGAATGAGGTTAGCCTTAGAAGAATTTTTAAAGTGTTTAATCATAATTTGTAGTGATAGTATTATTATTGTTATTCTGAGACTGTTGTACAGTTATTATAGGTAAGCACAAATGATGAGATATTCTAATCTTATCCTCTGGGTCCTTGAGAACCAGGACTTTTGGTATGGAAGTCTCTAGTAACAAAGAGCAAACATCCTTAGTGCCCAGATTATGGCCTTGAAATAACATGTTCTACTAAAAGAGACTAGTGCTTCTTGGAGAGATGTCTGATCCAGGTATGAAATAGGAACATCTTGATCTACCACAGAGCAAGGAAGTTACCAAGGACAAAAGGCTGAGGGGCCATGAAAAAGCTTCCATGGGTTGAAGAAGAAACAAATTTGAGTGTTAATGAGGGTAATGTTTAAATACATTTAAATCTATGAGTTCATAATTAAAAAGAAAGTTAATTGGTCACCATCTGAGGATGACAGATAATCAATTCATTATTGTGAATTCATTACTTACCAATTCATTATTTACCATTTAAGTTGACTGTTTATCTTACCTTTCCTTTATGAAGTGTACAACTGGCTAATAAATAAAGACAATGGAATAAAATTAGAATATCACCAATACAAACAAAATAACACAAAAACTTCAAAAGTGAAAGCAGACATTAACCACCACTTCATTTTGTTAAAGGGTTAGAATCTGAGTCTCATCAATCTGGATTCAGCTGCAACTGAATATAGAAATATAAAGCAACATATTAAACTGTACCATGAGAATGTAGACATCAAAGTCAAAAGTGCAGAAAATTGCAGGTGAAACAACCTGGGTCAATCCTTCAACAGATACATTATAAGAGAAAGGAAGGGATGGAGGGGGATATACCAAATGTAAAAAGGGATCAAACCAAAATACTACTGTGTCTAGGGATGCAGATAAAACCATAAGGCAGGGGGCTAAGGCCCTGGGTTCAATCCCAGCACTGCAAAACAAACAAACAAAAAAAATAAGGTGGCATAAGATTTTACCATTTTTATTTGTTCTTTTTAGAAATACATGACAGTAGAGTGTATTTTGACATATTATACATACATGGAGTATAACATATTACTGTTCTTTAAAGAAGGTAGGAGAAAGGCTGTGAGTAGTGTGGGCACATGGAGGAATTTCTTGGGTGGCTGGCAGAACTTATTTCTTGACCTGAATAGTAAATACAAAAATGTTCCCTGGGTGTTCTTTTTTTGTGTATGGTACTGGGGATTGAACCCAAGAATGCTTTACCACTGATTTACATCCCTAGCATTTTCAATTTTTTAATTTTTTTTTGTGGTACTGGGGATTGAACCCAGGGCCTTGTGCTTGACAGGCAAGCACTCTACCAACTGAGCTATATCCCCAGCCCCAAATTTTTAATTTTTGAGACAGGTTCTCCCTAAGTTGTTTAGGGTCGCACTGAGTTACTGAGGCTGGCCTCAAACTTGTGATCCTCCTGCTGCGGCTTCCTGAATCACTGGAATTACAGGTGACTGCCTGTGCATCTGTTTTAGTCAACTTTTTCACTGCTGTGACCAAAAGGCATTACAAGAACAATACAGAGAAAAGTTTATTTTGCATCTCACAATTTCAGAGATCTCAGTCCATAGATAGCTCGCTTCATTCCTCCCATCTTGAGCTAAGGCAGAACATCATGGCAAAAGGACATGGTAGAGGAAAGCAACTGGGAACATGGCACCAGGAAGCAGAAAGAGATTCCCCTCACCACAGACAAAATCTATACCCTAAAGGCCTGCCTCCAGGAACTCACCTCCTCCATCCACAACCTATCTGCCTATAGTTACCTTCCAGTTAATGATTGTCAGGAGATTAATACACTGATTAGGTTAAGGGTCTCATAATGCAATCATTTCACCTCTAAGCTTTCTTGCATTGTCTCACACATGAACTTTTGGGGAACACCTCATATCTAAACCATAACAGTGTCCAGCTTTACCAAGCATTCTATCCTTAGCATACTGTTGTACTTGCATCATCAGCTCTACATATCCACATTTCCATTCACATATCTTGTTTCTGGATACATTTCAGAGAAAATTACAGATGTTTGTATACCTCCTTTTCAGTGCTTCAGTAATCTAATACCATTAACTAGAGTTTAATATTTATTTACAGATTTTTTTCTTGTGATGTAACAATGAAATGAAATGAAATGCAGTGTAGTTACTGATTTTTGACAATGCGTATACCTGTGTAACTCAAATTCCTTTCAAGATATGCATTATCATTGCCCCAAAACTTTCTTCAAGGTCCTTCTTCAGAGCCTAAAATCTGAATGTATTTTTTATCAATTCAAAAATGAGCAGGGGCAGTGGCTCAAGTTTATAATCCCAGTAGCTCAGGTGGCTGAGGCAGGAAGATTGCAAGTTTTAGGACAGCTTCAGTAATTTAGCATGTCCCTAAGCACTTAGCAAGTCCCTATCTCAAAATAAAAAAATAAGTGCTGGGGATGTAGCTCAGTGGTAAAGTGCCCCTGGGTTCAATCTCCAGTACCTGTTCCCCCCCAAATAAAAAGATTCTGGGGTCAGAATGCCCAGGTTTGAGTCTCTGCTCTCCCTTATCAGTAGTGTGACCTTGGTTCCCTTTCTGCCTCAGTTTCATTCTTTGAAAGAGATAATGATAATGTCTTTATCAGGGGGCAGTTATGAGAAAATATATAGAAAGCATTTAGAAGAGTGCCTGGCATAAGTAAGTGCTTGCTTTTTATCACTATTAAATTACCATTTTGCATTTTCTTTCTTTTAAGAACTATTTGATATTGCCTTCATTTTGAATTATATTAATAAGAATTATACTAACAATTATTTACACATAATTAGATCTGAGGGTTGATTGGCGGCATCCAGTGATTTAACTATGAGTCATCTGTGCAATCTGGAACCATTTGTTCTAGTATTCCCCAGAGACCATGCATTCAGTATATAGTCCATGTGGCCTCAAACTTCTCCTTAGATTCCTCTTCCATGAGATGTGAGGAATACCAGGCTTATACAGGAGACTAATCAGACTCATCATAGGAACTGCTTGGTTATAAATTAGATTATTCATGTGAAAACCTGTGGAAGTCTCAAGGAAATCAATACTTTGCAAATGTCTGTGATTGTTGCTATTTATCATTCTCCAAATGAGTCAGTCCTTTTCATCACCCAGGCATACTAACATTAGTAGATGGGGGCAGCCTGAAGATCAACTACTGATGTCTCCTTATTTCTTCCCCAGGGATGCCCCCATCTCCACCGCTACTTCCCAACCACTTCTCCTGTACAACATGGTCAGTAGTCATTATGATGGATCCAGATCATCTGGGACATTTATAGGGTCTGGATCTACCTTCTCTCTGTGGGAGAGCATGAAGACACCTGCCATTTCTTTGAAACAGTTAACTTTGTTATTTTGGAATTTAGTGCAGTCATTTGGAATTCCGTTTGAATTTTACCTTGTGTAGCTTTACCTCTATATGATCAAATGGTTTACTGACAGTAAACAACAGAACCTTTATTCCTTCAAGATGGATTTTTTGGGGATAATATGTTAAAAATAACTTGTTTTCTGACTTTTGAGGCTCCTTAGTGCCTCCTTTCTCTCAGATAAGAAAACCTACTTCTAAAGTTGAGAAACATACCAAATCTCTCAATATGCATTGAAGTAATTAATAAATCAGATTGAATTTTTGGTTTTATTTTATGTTTCATATGTTCCCTTCATATATGATAAAGATCTGTCAAAATCATGTTAAAATTTCAGAGATTCAGTAGTATCTTATACATATGACTATAGTAAAAATTTTAAATGTCTAAAATATATGAAAATCTAAATTCCTAGTAATTATGGAAAACCTAAATGAAATAAGCATGCAGAAGGGGCTCTCAGAACACATCTACAATGTTCCTCAATCTGCAAAAGTTGAAATATGTCATCTCTGCAGAAGGGTTACAGCTCTCTCCCTTTCTGCTGTTCCTCTCCAAACAGTCTACCCTTTTATCTCCAATATTCTTTATTACCACCTATACCTGTGAAGTACTTCAGGTTATAGACTCATGGCTGACCATGCTGTACAAGAGAACGGAAGTTAAATAGTCAGTTATGCCTCTTACCTTCCAATTGAATGAGTTCCCATACCACAGATCCACATGTTCCTAGAAGCTGAGAGTACCTTATTCTTACAGGTACAAAGAAAATTGACCTAACAATGCCTTTTTTTTCTGGTCTGTAAATTTCTGGTTGCTTATATTTTCTTAGTCACCTCTAGACCTAACATATTGTTCTTCTGAACTCTAAGTCACACACAGGTCTCACCTCCTTTGAAGTGTTCTCTTTATCTGATGTTTGCCCTTTCTTTGCATATTCCAAAAATGTCATACACAAAGGCATTGTGTATAGCATATTTATAACTACATGACAAACTTTCAAAAAGTGGTTATCAGAGACCCCTGCCTTTTATCAACTTTCTCTAAGGGTATCTTCCTCCCTCCTATTATGTTGCTCTGTTCCTACCCTTCTCTGCCATTTCTCTTTTTCTTACTTCTTTGTCTTATCACCAAATTCCTCTTTATAGCTTGGGAAGAGGATGTTAGTGACCTCTTGTTTCCCATTTTTATTCAAAATAATGGCTGACTTCACCTTCGGGCACCCAAACCAACATATTTTGCTACATAGACATCTTTGGTTCTGGAGAGAATTGTGCCATTTCCATAGCATCAGACAGAAGTGATTACAATAAGAAATACTGTAGTAGTGCTTATATTTTCCCTTTCATCACTTAGTACAGCACCTAGAAGTTAACTAACATCATATTGGAATTTGCTACTAATTGGCCTTTACTTAGTTGATTATTTTTTTCCTTTTCTAATAACAGAATGTGTGACAGACATCATTGCCCTGTGTACATGTATGAATGCACAGATGGTGTGACTCTACTTTGTGTACAACCAGAGAAACAATAGCTGTACTCCATTTGTGTTCAATGAATCAAAATTAAATAAATTAAAAAAAAATAAAGCAAAGCACCACAGAAGGCCTGGGTTCTACCTTGTGGTACTTAGAATTAACAATCTGCAAACATTAGATTGACTTCATGGACTTGTTGCTTTTTATTTTAACCAGTATGCCTATGTTGCTATTTCTTCATGTAACCTAATCACTTTTTTTGTATAATTGAATGGTGATATCTTTTTTTTTTTTTTTTTCTGGTACTGGAGATTTAACCCAGGGGTGCTTTACCACTGAGCTAGCCGTTTTTGTTTCTTATTTTGAGACAGGGTCTCACTAAGTTGTTTAGGGCTTTGATAATTTACTGAGGCTGGTCTTGAATTTGTGATTCTCCTGTTGCAACCTCCTGAGCTGCTGGGATTGAAGGCATGCACCACTGTGCCCAGCAAAAGATGATATCTTGATTTGATAATGCTAATTTATTAAAATTGATTTGGGCTGCTTGTTCTAAAATGATAGAATTAACTTATTTTTCCCTTCTCCTCCCCTCTAAACACAACAAAACACTCTTGGAAATATTGAATAGACAATGATAAAAGGCCCAAAAGTTAGAAAGAAGATGGCAGATTTGTAGGGGACCTCAAGATATGAGCAATGTCAACATAATGAGTTCTCTGACCTTTCTTTTTGTCTCTCATATACCCCTGACCTGCGTGCCAGAGAAGCCTACAAACTGGAACAAACAACAGGCATAGACAAAAGACTCCGACACAAAAGTCTTGTCTTTCTGGCTAAAGGACCAGGAGAGGGGAAGCCTAGTGGTGATTAAATGGGGGAACTGCAACAGTGGCAGCAGTAAAACCCAGGGCCAACCCAAATACTGCTTTATAGCTAGGGCACTGGAAGCAGTCTAATCTGACCAGTCTGAGGTAGTGGAACTGGGTGTCTTTCTGCCCTCTACCAAGTGACACAAAGAGACCCAAGGTCAGTGACTTTTCCATCATCCCCTACTCTCAGAAGATCTCAGCAACAGCACCTAGCTGAAGTGACTTCTGCCCATACAGATGATACCAGCAGGAATTGAGCAGAAGCCCTGTCAGCCATCAGAACAAAGCAGACTGGAACAATATTGCAGGGGCTCTCAAAACTGAACTGTTTTGGAACTAAAGCCCACAAAGGATTAATGGAATCAAGAGTCTCCTAGCATAATAACCAAAATATCCAGTGAAAAATTATCCATCATACCATGAACCAGGAAAACCACAATTCGAATGAGAAAAGACAATCAACTGATGCCAATAGTAAGATGAATCAGATGTTGGAATTATTTGGCAAGGATTTTAATGACCATTATAGAAATTCTTCAGCAATCAATTACAAATTCTCTTGAAACAAGTGAAAAAAATTAGAAAATTTTAGCAAAGAAATAAAAGTTATAAAAAAGAACCAAATGGAAATTATAAACTTAAAATATACAGTAACTGAAATAAAAATCTTGCTGGATAGACTCAGACCCAGAGCAGAGAAGAGAAGGAAATGTGGATACAACAGAAGATGGAATCAGGAAACTTAAAGATGAATCAATAAAATTTAGTCCAAACAAATAACAGGAAGAAAACCAAGACCAAAACCAGAGCCTTAGATATCTATGGGACATTAACAAGAGTGAATGTTATCACCACAGTCACATCAGGAGAGGAGGAAAAGAATAGTGCTAAATGGATATTTGGAAGAAATAATTGCTGACAACTCCCAAGTTTGCTGAAAGACAAAAACCTATATACTGAAGAAGTGAGTGAACCCCAAAGAGAATGAGCACAAAGAAATGTACACAGGCACATGTGATTAAACTTCTGAAAAAAATCTTCGAAGTCACCAAAAATAAATGATAAATTACCAATGAAAATATCAATTTAAATGGCAGCAGTTTTCATATCTGAAGCTATGGGGGTCATGAGGAAGTAGCAAAACATTTTTCAAGTACTAAAAGAAAAGAACCTCCCATCCCAAATGCCATATCCAGAGAGCTTATCTCTCAGGAATGAAAGAGAATAAACGAAGAGAATTTGTTACTAGCAGACCTACCCTTGAATAGTGTCTAAGGCAAGCTTTAAAGTCTCAAATAAAAAAAGACTTGGACCTTCAGAAAAGACAGAACAGAACAAGTAAATATGAACGCGAACATGATTAGAGGAGATACATTTTTTCATATTTTTATTGGTGCATTATAATTATACAAAATGGTGGGACTCATTGTTACGTATTTGTACATGCACATAGTATAACAATATATTTGGCCAATATCACTCCCCAGTATTTTCTTTTTTTTATTCCCTCCTCCTTCTCCCTGAGGAAATACATTTAAAAAAGGGGAGAAAGGGCTGAGGATGTAAAGATCTTGCCTAGCATACACAGCATACTGGGTTTAACCCCCAGTACTGCTAAATAAAAAAAGAAAGAAAGAAAGAAAGAAAGGAAGGAAGAAAGAAAGAAAGAAAGAAAGAAAGAAAGAAAGAAAGAAAGGAAGGAAGAAAGGAAGAAAGAAAGGAAGAAAGAAAGGAAGTAAGACCTTAAATAAAACCCAGTGCCCATTCATGTTAAAAATGCTGGAGAGGGGCTGGCGTTTGTAGGTCAGTGGTAGAGTGACGCACTGGGTTTGATCCTCAGCACCACATAAAAATAAATTTTAAAAAGTCATTGTGTCCGTCTACAATGAAAAATATTAAAAACAAACAAACAAAAATGCTAGAGAAACTAGGAATAAAAGGAACTCAACATTATAAACCCAAAGTCAACATCATACTGAGTGGAGAAAAACCGAAAGCATTTCCTCTAAAATCAGGAACAAGACAAGGATGTTCACTCTCACCACTTCTATTTAATATGGTTCTTGAAACTAGCCAGAGTAATCAGAGAAGAGAAGGAAATTAAAGGGAAACAAATAGGGAAAGAAGAAGTCAAATTATCTTTGTTTGCTGATGAAATGATCCTGTATCAAAAAGATCTTAAAAACTCCACCAGAAGACTTCTAGAGCTGATAAGTAAAAATTCAGCAAAGTAGAAGGATACTAGATCAACATCCAATCAATTGCTTTCCTATAATCCAATAGTGATTCTGCTGAGAAAGAAATCAGGAAAACCATCCTATCCACAATAACCTCAAGAAAAAAGAATTGGGAATTAATCTAACCAAGGAGGTGAAAGATCTCTACAGTGAAAATTACGGAGCACTGAAGAAAGAAATTGAAGAAGAACTTAGAAGATGGAAAGATCTCCCATGTTCTTGGATAGGCAGAATTAATATTGTCATAATGCCTACATTACCAACAGCAACATGCAGATTAAATGCAATCTCCATCAAAATACCAATGACATTCTTCACAGAGCTAGAAAAAACAGTCCTTAAATTCATTTGGAAGAATAAGAGACTCAGAATAGCCAAAGCAATCCTGAATAAGATGAGTGACGCAGGAGGCATCACAACACCTGATCTCAAACTGTATTATAGAGGTATAGTAACAAAACCAGCATGGTATTGGAATTAAAATAGACATTAAGACCAATGGAATAGAAGACACAGAGGTAAATCCATACAGATACAATCATCTGATACTTGACAAAGGTACCAAGAATATATGTTGGAGAAAAGACAGCCTTTCTAACAAATGGTGCTGGGAAAACTGGATATCCATTATGTAGAAGAATGAAACTTGACCCCTGTCTCATGCTGCACAAAAATCAACTCAAAGACCTAGGAATTCAACTAGAGACTCTGCAACTGCTAGGAGAATATGGGGCCAATACTCCAATATATTGGTGCAGGCACTGACTTTCTTAACAAGACCCCTGAAAATGAAGAAATAAAACCAAGAATCAGTAAGTGGGATGGTATCAAATAAAAAAACTTCTGTACATCAAAGGAAATAATTGAGAGTGTGGAGAGCCTACAAAATGAGAGAAAATCTTTGTCAGCTACTCTTTTAACAAGGGATTAATATCCAGAATATATAAAGAACTCAAAAAACACAACACGCACACACACACACACACACACACACACAAAAGCATGCACACACATACACAAAAATCCCCCAAATAACTCAATCAATAAATGGGCAAAAGAAGTTAAACAGACGTTTCTCAAAAGAAGAAACACAAATGGCCAACAAACGTGAAAAAAAGTTTGACATCTCTAGCAATCAAGGAAATGCAAATCAAAACTACATTAAGGGGCAGGATGTGGTGGTGCATGCCTGTAATCCCAGCAACTCAGGAGGCTGAGGCAGGAAGATCACAGGTTCAAAACCAGCCTTAGCAACTTAGTGCAGCCCTGAGTAACTTAGCAAGACCCTGTCTCAAAATAAAAAATAAAAAGGGCTGGAGATGTGGCTCAGTGGCTAAGCAATCATGGGTTCAATTCCCAGTATCCCCTTGCCAAATAAAACCCCCAAACAAAAACTACATTGAGATTTCATCTCACCCCAGTCAGAATGGCAATTATCAAGAATACAAGTAATACTAAATGCGAGTGAGAATATGGGGGGAAAGGTACATTCATACATTGTTGTGGGGACTGCAAATTAGTACAACCACTCTGGAAAGCAATATGGAGATTTCTCAAAAACTAGGAATGGAACCACCATATGAGATAGCAATCCCACTATTTGTCCATAAGATCTAAATCAGCCTACTATATATCCACATCAATGTTTATAGCAGCACAATTCACAATAGGCAAATTATGGAACCAGCCCAGATGCCTGTCAATAGATGAATAGATTAAGAAAAAGTGCTTAAATACACAGTGGAGTTTTACTCAGCTGTAAGGAAAAACGAAATTATGATATAATTTGTTGGTAAATGGATGGAACTTGAGACCATCACACTAAGTGAAGTAAGCCAGACACACAAAGTCAAGGGTCAAATGTTTTCTCTCATATGCAGAACTTAGTCTAAAATAAGGGGGGAAAGGATGGGAACAGATATCATAAGGATACAGTGGAGTAGAAGAAGGGAGCTCAAGATAGAGAGGGGAGGGAAGGAAAATGGGAGGGAATGTGGAATGAATTTGACAAAATTGTGCTACATACATATATAAATATACTACAGGGTATTCCACCTTTATGTATATGTAAAAAGTACCAATCAAAATAAATAAATGAGAGAGAGAGACATACACACACACACACAGAGCAAGAGGGAGAGAAAGAGAGAGAGAGAGGGAGGGAGAGAAATGAAGATCAGCAATCATAGAGGAAGAAAAGGGGGAGGGGGAGGAAAGGGAAAGCAGGGATGGGGGGAAGGGGACTGCAATGGAGTAAATAAAATTCTATGAATGTATAACATACGTGCAAGCATTTTGACATTTTGTCAAAATTAACCCAAATATTCTGTATAACTAAAATGCTTTAATTTAAAAAGCTAATAAATAAATAAAATAATTAAATTGAAATGGGGACATGAAGCCTGGGTTTGATTTCCAATATAAATACCTAAATAAGCAAAAATGGAGGGGGTAAAGAAATCTAAATGATAGTAAGTTTTCTTCTTTTTCTTGTGGTGCCAAGGATTGAACCTAGGGCCTCCATGCATACCAAGCATGCATTCTACCACTGAGCCACACCCCTGATCCTTCCCATGTCTCTCTTGTAGAACTTACTCTGCCAAGGCTTTCATGAGTCTCATTTTCACAGTGACAGCATAGTACATGGTGGTTGTCCTGACAATGTTTTTGTATATTTTTATCTTCTCTATTTTCCCTTTCAAAAATTTTCTGTGCTTTTCTACATCTCACCTCCTAAGGGAGATCCTGGTGACTATTCTGGTAATAGAGATCTTAGGACAAAGCATTCTGTTTTTGTGTTCTAGAATAAGGAGCAATTTCCTTCAGTAGGGACCTTGCTATGCCTAAGGGAAATACAGAATTAAACATATGTGTAAGTATATAAACATATATATAAGTAATGATGATTAATGATAAAATGAATTTCAATCAAGCCAATACCCACCTTAATAATAAAACATAACCAGTACTATAGAAGTACTACTATACTTCTACTTTTGAATTTCTCCTTAATATTGTCCCTCTACTTCCTCCTTCCCCAGCCTAATGAAACACTATCCTGAATGTTCATTTCTTTACTTTTCTTTATAGATTTAAAATAGCTATTGGATGGCTATTATCAGGAATACAAGTAATAACAAGTGTTGGCGTGGATGTGGGGAAAAAGGCACACTTGTACATTGCTGGTGGAGTTGCAAATTGGTGCAGCCACTTTGGAAAGCAGTATGGAGATTCCTCAAAAAACTTGGAATGGATCCACCATTTGACCCAACTATCCCACTCCTCGGTTTATACCCAAAGGTCTTAAAATCAGCAAAATATAGGGATGCAGCCACATCTATGTTCATAGCTGCTCAATTTACAATAGCTAGATTGTGGAACCAACCTAGATGCCCTTCAGCTGAAGAATGGATAAAGAAACTGTGGTATATATACACAATAGAATATTACTCAGCCATAAAAAGAATAAAATTATGGCATTTGCTGGTAAATGGGTGGAGTTGGAGAATATCATGCTAAGTGAAATAAGCCAAGTCCAAAAAACCAAAGGCCAAATGGTTTCTCTGATCAGTGGATGCTGATACCTAACAGGGGTGGGGGGGTGGGGGGATGCCAGGGGTTATGGGGAGGATAGAAAAGAATGGAGGAAATATGGATGGTGTGGAGGAAAATGGGACAGGAGGGGATGGGGGTAGGAAAAATAGTAGACTGAGACAGACAGCATTACCCTATGTAAATGTAAGATTATATGAACTGTGTGAATAAAAATAAATAAAAAAAATAGCTTTTGGGGCTGGGGATATAGCTCAGTTGGTAGAGTACTTGCCTCGTAAGCACAGGGCCCTGGGTTCAATCCCTAGCACCACCACCAAAAAAAAAAAAAGCTATTTATCACAAAATGATATATTGCTTAGTTTTACATTGTTGAACCATATCATATGGTATGTTATGGGGTATCTTAATTTTTTTTTACCTATCATTATGTATATTTTCAGATTCAAATATTATGTGTAGTTGTAGTTCACTTATTCTCACTGTTGTTTAGTATTCTATTATATGAATATTCCATGGTGTTTTAAACCATGCTTCTGTTGTTGGAGATTTCAGTTGTTTTCAGCTTTTTAAAGCTGATGCTAACAATGCTGCTAGAACAACTTTGGTCTGTGTTTCTTAATGCAGATGTATAAGAGTTTTTCTAAGGTATTTGGTGGTTATTGGTTTGATTTTCTCTCAGATCCATTTCTTGTCCTTCTGCTGATCTGCTCTGTGTTGCAGGAGGCTGTTGTCCTCAGGCTGTATTTTAACAAGGCTTTTGTTTTTCCTTAAAAATGTTTCTTCTATTCTCCCCCACCCCCTTATTGTGTGTTAGCATTCCTGTATCAAAGAGAATCTTTGGCCTTTGGTTTTTGTGGTTTGCTTAGTATGATAGTATCCAGTTCTATCCATTCACTGGCAAATGCTGTAATTTCATTCATGGCTGAGGAATATTTCATTGTGTATATATGCCACATTTTCTTTATCCATCTGTTGAAGGGAACTTAGGTTGGTTTCATAATATGGCTATTGTGAATTGAGCTACCATAAACATTGATGTGGCTGCATCACTGTAGTATGCTGATTTTAAGTCCTTTGGGTATGTATCACTCCTTGGAGTGGGATAACTGGGTCAAATGATGGTTCCATCCAAGTTTTCTGAGGAATCTCCTTACTGCTTTCCAGAGTGGTTGCACCAATTTGCAGTTCCATCAATAATGTATGAGTGTACCTTTTCTCCCACATTCTCACCAATATTTGTTGTTACTTGTATTCTTGGTAATTGCTATTCTGACTGGAGTGATACTCCATGTATGTATAATATGTCAAAATACACTCTACTGTCATATATATCTAAAAAGAACAAATAAAACAGGTCACAATGTAGTTATATATTTTTATTAGGCAAAATTTGGGGTTACTATCATTTGCTCTGAGCTAACATTTGAACATTTGGCACCATGTCATTTTGATTGCAGAACTGGTCCTCCAAAGCAAAATAGCTGAAGTCAGAAAAGTTTATACCAATTTTCAGGAACTTCTCCAGCCAATCAATTGTTGAGTCCCATCTGGTGTCCACTGCCCTCTTGATGACTCTCTCTCTCCTAAGAAGCATCATTGTTCAAGATCAAAGATGACCTGATCATGCTAGGGCAAACTGATGTTTGATAGTTACTTTGATGTCTTTCAGGAGCTTCTTCATTCAATTGAAACAAAGCTTTAAACTGAAGAGTTAAAAGTATGTTGTAAGCCGGGCGTGGTGGTGCATGCCTGTAATCCAAGCGACTTGGGAGGCTGAGGCAGGAGGATCAGGAGTTCAAAGCCAGCCTCAGCAACTTAGCGAGGCCCTAAGCAACTCAGTGAGACCCTGTCTCTAAATAAAATACAAAATAGGGCTGGGGATGTGGCTCAGTGGTGAAGTGCCCCTGGGCTCAATCCCTAGTACCAAGGGAAAAAAAAAAAGTATGTTGTAGTTGACTTTCAGGAATCACTACTGTTAGGTGGGAAGTAGGTAACACAGAGAAAATGTTGTTTTAATCCATTATCTTATACCTAAAATCACATCAAATCAGTCAGCATTATTTTCCTACAAAATTCAAATTAGCAAACTTTTATTGAGTGTCTACAATATGTCTCACTGTGGGAAATATGGTTTAATTTCAAGAAATTTAGGGCTGATTAAAGATTATGTTATGTTAATTGGGAATTCTCTATTTGGCATCTTTAGATATTCTATGAACTACCTAAAATTCATGGGTGCTCCTGTTCCAGCACTGGGCTGACCAGAGATGATTGATGTCAACTGACTGAATCATTTGTATTTTGTATTTCTGGAGGTTTAGTTGTTCTTCTGTGGCAGGTGTCTTATGGTGGGCATAAACTTGCAATACATATAACTAACTACGTGCTTCACATTCACTCTCATAAATTATGGACCAAGACTTCTTGTCCTGATCTCCCACTCTTTCTTCTTCTTGGCCCTTGACCAGATGACCAACTCATTGTCTAATGCTATGAGTTGTATATATTCTAACCTCATAACACTTCTCTTTCCATGTCACTGTCTGTCAATACTATTTCTGAGTGAGATGAACATACAGTTCCTTTTGGTTTGCATTCATATCTGAGCTGATCCATCCACGCACGAAGGTGAGCTTTCCCCTTTTATGATGAACTGGTAAGCCTTCCTGTCCTTGCATATGAGGCTATATCTATTGAGAGATATATACTGTTGCAACAGTGTCCTATGAGCAGGGAGTCTGTAGTACCTATTGATGCAGCTTGCTTGTAACTTCTGATTTTGCTTGTACTCGTTCCTGGAGGTACCACTTCCATCTTTCAATGGATTGCTTCAGGGCCTGTCAAGCTTATAACTTTTGCCCTAAGGTCTCACAGAACCCAGTTCATACTGGATTTTTCTGGATGCAAGGTTATTTAATGTCCATTATTTGGCATTTCATTTCTACCAAGCAAAGTACTGTTTTTTTTTTAAATTTTTAGTTATTTATTTTTATGTGGTGCTGAGAATTGAACCCAGTGCTTCACATGCTAGGTAAGTGCTGTACCACTGAGCTACAATCCCAGCCCCAAGGAGCTGTTTTGTGAAAAATGTGTGCATCTCTGCTGTAGAGGGTATGACTTTGTTACAGAACTCTAGTCTCTTCTATTACGATTTTCCCACTGTGCCTTTTCATAAAATCATCATGGTGTCTTACCTGCTGTGTTCTATGGAGGAAGAGGTAGAGACACTTCCATTGCAGCCTGGACCTACTGCCACAGAAAAATTTCCTGATCTGGATCCTACTGAACTGGCAACCCATCTTGTCACCTGATATATGAATTATAGTAATATTCCCTTATATGAAATATGATGCTTTTAGAACCTGAAGAGGCCTGTCAAGTACTGTTTCCTTCTTTTTTAGTGGGAGGTACAAGATGTAATCATTTGTCCTTAACTTTGGAGGGGATGTCCTAGCACATCCCAGGTCACTGATTTTACTGATGTGACAGACTCTAAGACTTTATAGGGTTTCTCTCTCACCCTCTGGAAGGACTTCCTGTCTTAACGAGTCCTTAATGTGCTAGCTGCTTGCTGAGCATTGGTTTGATTGGCATAGTTGTCATCTATACAGAAAATCAGTATAGTGTTCTATAGGATTTTTGGCCTGTCTGGCTGGCAGTCTTGTGGTCTCGTGGGAGAGTTAACATAGCTCTGGAATGAGATTATAAATGTATACCATATGCAAGATTATAAATTTACACTATTATTTGTTCTAAGTGAATGGGAACTGTTTCTTATCATCTTTTTTTAAAATATTTTTTTGGTTTAGTTGTAGATGAACACAATACCTTTATTTTATTTATTTATGTGGTGCTGAGGATCGAACCCACGGCCTCATTCATGAGAGGCAAGCACTCCACCACTGAGCTGCAACCCCAGCCCCTCTTATCATCTTTTATGTAAGAGGGAATAATGCAATTTCCAGATTATGCCACATACCTGAAGCCATCTTAATCTGCTCTATCACAGATGGCACATCAGGCATAGCAATTGCAATTGGGGTTATCTCTTGGTTGAATTTAAAGTAGTCTACCTTCATCCTCCAGGATCTGTCTCAGATTTTTCAGGAACCAGACTTGTGAATTAAATGAAGACATGTTGGAGACCACTAAATCAGAATTCACTGATTTTCTCCTGGAGGCAATATTGATTTGCATTTCCTGTCTGGGCTTGTAAACCTGGGGGTGGAGGATAGTTTCGGAGGTTTTCACTTGACTTTACCACTACAATAGCTTTTGCCCTAAGGCAAGCACCAATAGGGCAGTTCTACCAAATATAAGAATGTCCTTGTCCTTCCAGTTATACATTTGAGGATCAGAGAAATGACCACTATGTGGGTTGTAGACCTTGTTGACTTCCTGAATAGGCCCTAGTCTAGGAATTCTGTTTTTACCTAAGTCCCATATGACTCACTTGGGGGTCCTTGATACTCTTTTAGGACTCTGGAAATGTTAACTTGGATCCTGTGTCTTGTAGTCCTTTTGTGTAGTCTCCTTTACTCAGTATATGGTGAACTGTAGGCCCATTTGGGGAGAAAATATAGGGAAACATTACCATGTACACGTGCCATGATGTTACCAGATCCTTCCATTTAGGGAGTCTGGCTCCTTTTTCAGGAAATCATTTGTACTTTAAAATCTTGTTCAGGTTCAGAATCTGGACAAAGGACCATGACACTTTCCTGGGGGAAATGGCCCCCAGCCTCTTGGTTATCTATCCTTGGTTTCTTTTTTTTTTTTTTTTTTTTTTTTTAGTTTGAATAATACCCTTATTGGCCTCCCACTTATTTTGTCTATAGGGTTCCTATGTTCTATTAATCATCTCCATAACTATGTGTGTCAGGCCCCCCTCAATGCCCCTTCAGCCTTGCCCTCTGACAGATAAGTATTGCTACCTGGACTTTTTTGGTTGGGGTCCAGGGTAGGGTACTAGGAAGAAGATATTATCATCCTCTTCCTCATTGTTATCAATAAATCCAGTTGTGTAAGAGCATCTTTTTCATTGGCCCTAGTCCATATAGGGCAACTACCATCGAACTTCTTAGTGATGCTGATATATTTTATTGCTTTGGTAAGTAGTGTATCCTCTGAGCTCTCTCAGGCAACGTAATCCTCTGGTGGCTTTTCTGGCCTTATGTAGTATATTCCCTATCTCCCAACCTTTTCTTAAAAAATATTTTTAGATGTTGATATACCTTTATCTTATTCATTTATTTTATATGTGGTGCTGAAAATTGAACTCAGTGCCTCACACATGCTAGGCAAGTGCTCTACCACTGAGCCACAACCCTAGCCCCCACCTCCTAGCCTTTTAATCTCCCTTTCCATCATTGGTCATGGCAATATTTGTGTCTATTTCATTAAATGTGGCCCATTGCCTTGCATCTTTGCTAGGATGTTATATTGCACATCCCAGGAGAACATTCCCAAAGCAGTAAAGTCTCCATTCTTCAACTTTGTGTTTGCCCTCCTTGATCCAGCACCTTTGGAATCTAGTCCCATTCATCCTCTCTGTACTCCCTCTGGTATGTGCTGGCTAAGTCCTGCAGCTCTTTTGTGGAATAGTTTCCTTTCTCTCTTGTCAGCCTATAGGGTCAGGTACTGCTTTTCTCATTTCCCTACCAGGCTGTTTGAAGATAAGGAGCCTTTGCTCTTTGAGTTTATGATTTACTATTGTATAGTTGGATTATATCATGCCTTAAACCTCATTATTGGCCTAGAGACCAGGAGGGGAAATGAGGGCAAATCCTGTGAGGGGTACATACTGTTTTCCTGGAAAGAAGCCTCTGCATCATCTTCAAGAAGAGGCGGGTGCAAGTCATAACTGGGGAATAGTAGGTTGCTTTCAGGGAAAAATAGGGAATCAACATTTGCAAGAACCCAGATATTTCCATCCTATTTATAATGGTTCCACCCTTATCCCAGCAGAGTCCAGGCTTCAGCACAGCAAACCTACATTTGTTGGGAGTTTGCTCTTCTTTGAAGCTCAACTGCTTTTATTAACACCTGTGTTTAACCCTTGGGTTTTTCTGTTCTCCCACAGCAGGTGCTGGGAGCCTCTTCATATACTATGAAAGAGGCCATCTGGCTTTCACATTTAGCTTTTAATTGCTGATTAATCACTCTCAGATTTCCCTTATCTTTTCCCTCAGTGTCAGTTTTATCTAGCAATATCTACTCAATTTCCTTGTCCTCATTGTTACTATGTGGCCCATATTTCTCTCCAATGGTATCATGCTAGTCATTGCTTTTCTTGCCACCAGTACATTCAACCCAATTTGTCACAGGTTACCTTAATGCCACCTACCACCAATGGTGGTATCCTCATTGCCAGCTGGGTGATCCAGTTGTTCCAAACCTATAACCTTGTGTCTACTTTCTTAAACTATAGGTACCAACCAAATATGAGCAGGAGATTTAAATTGCTTTTAGGATCGAAATCTGTGGAGGAGGAGGGAAAAAATTGAGTTGTCATATAGTCTCAGTGGAGGCCTCAGCTGACCCAGTGGAGTGATTGTCCCAAGTCAGAACAAGAAGGTTTAGCCTTTAATCTCTATGTCATTGGATGCATGTTGGGAGCTAAGGGGCCATAATCTTGGCAATGCAACAGTCTTCAGCCAGGGTAATTCCTGAGTGGGCTAGTTGGGAGTGACTCTCATTTCTGAAGGGTGGAACATCATAGCATCCAATACAGTCATTAGTTATGTTTTAAATATAGTTATCTTTTTCTTTTGTTTTGAAACAGGGTCTAGCTAAATTACTGAGGCTGGCCTTAAACCCATGATCCTCCTCAGCCTCCTGAGTAGCTGGGATTATAGGAATGTCCCACCTTGCCTGGTGATTTTTATAAATTTGAATGTGACTTTACCCAATCTCTCTGTATTGGTTGATAAAATAGATGGACCATCTTAATGGTAAAGAATAAATAGGAAACCTACAGACTAGAAGCTCTTTAAGTTTAGTAAGGAATTGAGAAAAGCAGGACTTGACCCTGCGGTCTTAAATGAATCTTCACCTTTGGGCCTCATTTCTTCTTGGTACAATGGAGGAACAATCCTTGTCCTGCTTTCCTTCTGCTGTTTTTGGGGATCTCAACCATGAGATAATGTATTTGAAAGTGATCTCTGATTGTATATCATCATTAATCTAGCACTGTTCCCTGTGCATGGTAGGTATCTATTAACGTAGGTGGTAAAAGTATCCCCTTTTTCAAATGAGTTCCCTGCACTTAAAATTTTCATTTCACTGAAAGTCTTTTTCAGAGTGCTCAACTCTTGAGAGAGACAGGATAATAAGTTGCTATCATTAATTTCTATTAGGGTATGTGGAGAAGCCTCCAGATGTGAACAGAGAGATCCCAGGAAGAGATATGTGAGATTGTTAAAAATAAGCTGCCCAGTCCTGGCTCTCCCAGAGACTCTCGCTTCATTGGGTAGTGAGCTAGGATGAGTGGGCTGCTGCTCACTGATCTGCTCAGATGAGCAGCTTGGAGTTCTCCTACACCAAAAAGGGCCTTGCCTAGTTAGATCTCTTATCACCTATGTTTTGTTTAGGTCTACTGAATTCCATAGAAACCCAGAATCCCTTGGTAGTCTCCAGATTCCAGCACTCCTGCCAGTGTGTGCAAGGAACTGTGCGGGTATTTACACTGTCTATTCATTAGAAATCTAGTGGATAAAGAGAACTGATAAAACATGGTTTCAAGATTTACTTCATTCATCATTTCTAGTGTTTTAGATGATAGCTAAAGTGCTCCACTCAATTACTTCTCAACTCCTGGTAGGAGGTAATAATAACACTTATTTGGGGCAGAGTGGGGAACAATAAAAATTCTCTGTACCCACAAAATGCCTTGTTCACAAAGCAGTTCTTCAATAGAGCCCAACTAAATGCAGCCTATATTATTTGGAATCTTCCAAGAAGCAGACCCTAAGATGGAATTAGACATGCAAGAGCTTTTTTGGCAGAGGGAGTATGAGAAGGCACAGACTATGACGCAAGTGTGATGTTTTAGTCAGCTTTCTTCCCTGCTGTGACTAAAGGACCTGACCAAAAAATTGTAGAGGAGGAAGTTTATTTGGAGGTTTACCGTTTCAGAGATCTCAAGCCATACACAGCAGGCTCCATTCCTTGGGGCTGAAGGTGAGGTAGAGGTAGAACATCATGGCGGAAGAGTGTGGCAGAGGGAAACAGCTCATGTGGTGATCAGGAGGTGGTGGGGGGAGACCCCACCCTCCATATACAAAATATATACCCCATAGCCACATCCCACCTGCCTCTGGTTACCACTCAGTTAATCACATCAGGGATTAATTCACTGATTAGGTCAAGGCTATAATCCAATCATTTCTCCTCCAAACCTTCTTGCATGGTCTCACATGTGAGCTTTTGGGGGACATCTCACATCCAACCCATAACATGTGACATCTGTGGAATGAGGGAGGAAAAGAAGCAGGACTGTGTAAAATGTAGCACAGTTCTAAGAGGTTCAGCCAGGCCAGTGGGGAGTCCTCAAGTCAGCTTCCCATTGGAAGAGTCCTATAACTTACCAGAATGAGCCTGCTTTAATATCATACTGTTCCTAACCATTGGTTGGGGCTGTTGGTCAATTGTATACCCTGCAGCAGGAGATTTGAGTTGTCCATTTTCATGGCTGCCACTCCCCACCTCCTTACAATGCACAAATTTACCTCTCTACATGGGTTTGGGGAGGCATTTGTCCATAGTTCCCACCAGCCTTTCTTCCTAAGGGGAAACAATAGGAGGTTAGTGGGATAAACTGTAGGGGCCCATTATTGCAGTTGGGTCAGGGCCACAATGGGTACTCAATACTCTCCTCCCTACATTTTCCATTCTAAATTTCTCTCATTCTTAGCCATCACTCTGGTAGGTTGTTGTAGCTTACTGGTTGTGTGACCTACACTCTCATCTTGAGGGGTCTATGTCCTTGGATGTCCTACCCTTCTCAGGCTTCAGTTGCTATACATATCTGTTGCCAGTTACAATGAGGCAAGGCAGTAGTAGGAGGTACTACCCCAGATCTCCTCCTGGGCCTTCCAGCAAATGGCCAGATTATTGGCCACAACTCAGAAATGTTTAAATAGTCTCACTTTATGTTACCTCTAGTTCTTCACAAAGTGAATGACAAAGTGCACTGCTTGTAACTCTACTCCTTGGGAAGATTTCCCTCTCCTCTGTCTTCTTTCAAGGTCAATTATAAATGAAGCTATAAGGCAACTGCTGTCTTTTTGCAGCTTGTGCCTACCATTAAAAAAATGGATATATAATTCACATACCATATATATGTGTTAGCCATTTGTAAGCCAAACCGGTTCTTTCCAGCTTCTTGAGCTGGTTGTGTAGGATTTCTTATATGGCCATAGGTGCAAGCTAATAGAGAAGTACTGGTGTGTTGGGGTGGATGATCTGGGGTCTGGGATACCTGCTCATGCCACTTGTTTGTGCCTATGTTCCTGCTCAGGCCCAATCAGACCTACCATTTCCATCCTGTGATGGACTGTTGCTGGGCCTGTCCCTCTTTCTAACTTGACAGGTTCAACAAAATTCTGCTTTTAATGGACAGGTGCAGCTGTATGGTCTCTTGTTTACCTCAGGGTCAAGCATTCTAGGGCCCAGTAACACACCAGGAACTGCTTTTCAAAAGACATAAAATTCTCCCGTGCAGGTGGCATTGTTGTGCTCCAGAATTCCAGGGGCCTACACTGAGATTCTCCCATTGGAGCTTGCCACAGGCTCTGCAGTGCATATTTTCCTCATCATTAACACTCCTACACCATAGGGTCTGCTGGATTGTGTGTCTCAAGTAGCAGGCTGTCTTCCTTCAGGGTCTGCTGCACCTGCTGTGCAGCACTTTCTTGCTCTGGGCTCTGCTCAAAGTTGGCAGTCTTCCATGTCACCTGGTTGGGCTGGAGCAGTATTCCTAGATATGGAGTGTGTTGCCTCCAAACCCAAAGAAGGGACTGTGCTTCTTGGAGGAATACATGAAGCAGCAATTTGTATATTATTTTGGAACAGATATTCTGGCATACCCCTAAACGAGGAACCCCTAAAAACTTCACTGAATTGGCAGGTCCTTGAAGTTTTATAGGATTTCTCTTCCACATCCTGTAGTACATGTGTCTTATTAAAGCCTCTAGCATACTAGCCACCTTCTGTGTAAATGAATATTGTTATTGATCCATGTGAATGCAGAATGTAAAAGAAAGCAATTGCCAGATCATTGGCTACATATCCTGTGCTACTTGAGGCCTTATTAGGCTGCTCTAGCATTAATACTATGTCAGCAGAGTAGCTGCAATCAGAACTACTATGTACTTGGCTGAGCTTGTGGTAGTCTGTGGACATCCTTGAGGATCCATCAGGTTTCTTCAGGGACCAGGCTGGTGAATTGAATGGAAATGTGATGGGTCTTGCATTCTTTAGAACTTTAATGATGGCACTAATCTACACACACACACACACACACACACACACACACAAAACCCCTCCATTGATATTGTTTCTGATTTAATATCTTGGCTTATGGGGGCTCAGAGTTCCTATGTGGTCTTCCCCATTATGATAGCTCCTATCCCCTGGGCCAAAGGTCCAGGGTGAGATTTACTCCGTTTGCCAAGTATATCAATTTCAATTATACATTAGGGACTAGGAAAAGGCTGCTGGGTCGATTTATGGACCCAGGGCCTGTTGTGAGCTGGACTACAGCCAGGAGTCTATTGCCTGGCCTCCATAGAAGGCAGCAGGGTCATGATGATGCTTTGGGTCTTTAGGTATTAACTTCTCTCAGACTTTGTATCCAATACTTCTCAAAATATCTTGGAATTTCTGCATCCCGATTATATAATTTCATGCATATAGGGCCCTAGATTCTTTGAAGAAAGCCTGGGGAATCATTGAAGTGTATACTTGCTGTGCTGTTGTGGGTCCTGGGTACCTGGCATCTCACCTATTTTAGGCAGTGAGTTCTAGATCTAAAAATTGCCCTGGCCTTGAGAACTGAACAAGGGAAAGTGGCTTTTAATTGGGGTGAACACTCAGTCTCCTATTCCACTGTTCTTGCCTTTTTTCCCCCTTTGCTTGTAGATATTAAGTAGCACTTTTTGGGGGGGGCGGGTAGCAGGGTTTGAACTCAGGGGTGCTCAACCACTGAGCAACATCTCCAGCCCTATTTTGTATTTTGTCTAGAGACAGGAGACAGGGTCTCGCTGAGTTGCTGTTGCTGACGTTGGCTTTGAAATTTGAATCCTGTCAGCCTCTAGAGCTGCTGGCATTATAGGTGTGTGCCACTGCACCTGACTAAGTACCACTCTTGATGGCTGTCCATCTCTTTTTCTCCAGGAGTGCTACGCTGTCTTAACCATCTCTGAACTCTATGTGTCAAGCTCCCTTGATTGCCCCACTTCCCCAGCCATGGGCCTCATCATCTCCATGAATATTAATGAGACCAGCTCTGATTGCCATTTCTATCATGAGCTCTGGCCTACAGAGAAGAGTCTCTGCTAAACTCCCTAGTGATGCCAGGTGGATGGCATCCTCAAGCCAAAGTTGTCTGTTGGAGGACTCTATGTCTTGCTGGACTAAGTCTTCATTAGTGCACATGCTGTGCTCAGTCATTGATTGGGAGCAGCCAGCAGAAGCCTGGCACAAATGTGGTGGCAAATCCAGAGGAGTAGCAGCTGGGCCATCAGTCAATATTCTCCCCGCAGCAGGGGGCCTAATCACTGTTTTTGTGACTGCTGCACAGCCTCTCTCAGGGAAGGGTCCAGGAGTG
Source organism: Glaucomys volans (assembly GCA_020662805.1). NCBI lineage: Eukaryota > Metazoa > Chordata > Mammalia > Rodentia > Sciuridae > Glaucomys > Glaucomys volans. The sequence goes on along the minus strand of JAJEJO010000602.1, from coordinate 1,011,761 downwards.
GAGAAGGCCTCCAACTCATAATGTAACCGGAAGGATCAATTGTAACAATGACACTTGGTTTAGTTTCTGCCCCCTGTCCCTAATTGCTTCTGGCAACTTCATTTACAAACACTTTTTCTTTTACTTTCCCAACATTTTAAACAATTGAGATATAATTCACAAAACATAATATTTACCTATTTAAAGTATTTACCTATTTAAACTCCATGTTTTTTAGTATATTTACAAAGTTGTGTAAGCATTGTCATTATCCAATTTCAGAACATTTTTATATCCTAAAAAGAAATTCTGTACTCATTAGCAGTGACTTCTCAGTCTTCCTCCACTTCCTTACCATCATCCCTGGCAACAAGTAATCTACTTCTAGTGTCTATGGGATTTGCCTGCTATGCACATTTTATGTAAATGGGATCATACAGTACATTGCCTCTTGTTTCTGGCTTTCATTGAGCATAGTGTTTTCATGATCTATCCATATCATAGTATGTATCACCACTTCATTCCTTTTTATGGTTAAATGATATTCTATTATGTGGATATATCACATTTGCTTTGTTCATTCATTAGTTATTGGGCATGTAGGTTGTTCCCATTTTTTAGCAGTATAGTAGTTCCCTGATAAACATGTAGAGACCTCAGGTTTTTCCTGTACATACATATCTGTGATAAAGTTTATATATTAGGCATGTAAGAGAATAGAAACAGTAACTAATAATAAAATAGAAAAATTATAATAATATACTATAGTAAATATTATTGGAAAGTAGTTTTTCTCTCATTTGCTTGATTGTATTAGATCTTAACAAGTGCATCATACTTTTTTTTATCTTTCTTTATTAAATTGAGAACTTTTACCTTTTCACTTAAAGGAAGCACTTTATAGCTTCTCTTTAGCATATCCAAATTATCACTACTCTTGTGCCATTAGTAGATAAAATATTGAATACTTGAATTAAACAATAGGCAAATGATCTGAATAAATACTTCTCAAAGAAGAAATACAAATGTCTAAGAAATCTATGAAAAAATGATCAATAATACCTGGGCGTGATGGTGCATGCCTGTAATCCCAGTGGCTCAAGAAGCTGAGGATCACAGGTTCAAAGCCAGTCACAGCACAGACAAGGCACTAAGCAACTCAGTGAGACCCTGTCTCTAAATAAAATACAAAATAGGGCTGAGGATGTGGCTCAGTGGCTGAGTGCCCCTGAGTTCAATCCCTGGTTTCAAAAAAAAAAAAAATCAATATTATTAACCAGCAGGGAAATGCAAATTAAAACTGCACTAAGATACCATCTCACCCCAGTTAGAAAGATTATTCTGAAAATAAATAATAGCCTGCTATAGTGGTTCATGCCTGTAATCCCAGTGACTTGGGAGATGGAGACAGGAAGATGGCAAATTTGAGGCCAACCTTAGTAACCCTGTCTTAAAACAAAAATTCCAAAGATCTGGGGATGTAGCTCAGTGATAAAGCATTCCTGGGTTCAATCCCCAGTACCAAAATAAAACAAAAATGCTGGTAAGGAGAGGAGAAAAAGGAACTTTCATATACAATGGCTCTTGATGGGAAGAGCCATTGGAGAGAACAATTCAGTTTCTTCAAAAAATTGCAAGTAGAAATCCTCTATGATCCATTTATCCTACTGGTTGATATAAATTCAAAGGAAATGAAGTCAGATCACCAAAGAGATACCTGAATGCCTATGTTTATTGTGGTATTATTCAAAATAGCTAAGATATGGAATCAGCCTAGGTGTTCATCAACAGATAAATGGATAGAGAAATTGTGGTATTTTACATAGTGGACTATTATTCAGCTGTAAAGAAGAATAAAATTCTGTCATTTGAAAAAAATGGATGGAACTAGAAGCTGACATTATGTTAAATGAGATAAGCCAGACACAGAAAAACAAGTGTTATAATATATTCTCTCTCATATGTGGAAACTAAAAAACGTAGAATAGTGATTGAGGAGACTGATTAGAAGGTGATTAGAAGACTGATAAGGGTGCAGAAGGGGTGGGAGGGTAGAAAAAGGGTGGCTGGATATGATTAGTGCACACTATATGTGTGTGTGAAAATACCAAACTGAACCTCATTAATACATACAATTAGCATGTGTTAATAAAAAGGGTTACTTGAACACAAGCACTGCAATACCACAAAAGTCTATCTGATAAATAAACAAACAAAAAAGGCTACTAAAGGAATAAGGGGCATGCAGTGAACACAGAGTAGATACACTGGATAAAGGGATTTATCTTGTCCCAGGACAGAGCAGGAGGGTGTGAGATTTCATCAGATCACTTAGAATGGTGCACAGATTAAAACTTAGGAATTATTTGTTTTGTTTATTTATGGAATTTTCTACTTAATATTTTTGGACCACTGTTGACCCTGGGTAATCAAAACCAAGGAAAACAAAACTGCAGATAACCACAGAACTACTGTATGATTAGTTCTGCTGTGAATATTTTTTTTTTTTTTGGAACCAGGGATTGAACTCAGGGACGCTCGGCCACTAAGCCACATCCCCAGCCCTATTTTGTATTTTTATTTAGAGACAGGGTCTCCCTGAGTTGCTAAGGGCCTCGCTGAATTGCTGAGGCTGGCTTTGAACTCGAGATCCTCCTGACTCAGCCTCCCAAGTCGCTTGGATTACAGGCGTGCGCCACCGCCCCCGGCTTCTGCTGTGAATATTTGTATATACACACTTTTGTGTATGTTTATATATGTTCTGATTTCTCTTGGGTATAAGAGTAGATTGCTAGGTCCTATAGTGACTCTTATGTTTGTTTGAGGAATTGCTAAACTGTTTTCCAAAATACACACTCAACATTTTTGAAGGAATTTTAGAAGGCACAAATCTGAAGATAATTGCTCATTCCAAAGAGCTTACAAATTACAGTAGATGGGAGATGAGACTAACATGAATATACTAAAAGTAAAATATTTTTTGATGATAGAAGTAAAATTTTAATACAACTTGTATTTAAGGGCTAAACTGTGTGACTCAAAATTAAAAGTGGATCTACACTCCTATACTCTGAAAGCTGGAAGGGAAGACAAGAAAAGGGAATGATGAATGTGCTTTATATAGGTAGGGCTATGCCCCTCAAAACCTTCATTTTTCACAATCTTCAACAAGACCAGAATGAGAGCACTTGAGACAAAGAAGTTAAAATTGCTTGAGCCGGGCGTGGTGGCGCACGCCTGTAATCCAAGCGACTTGGGAGGCTGAGTCAGGAGGATTGAGAGTTCAAAGCCAGCCTCAGCAACTTAGCGAGGCCCTTAGCAACTCAGGGAGACCCTGTCTCTAAATAAAATATAAAAAATAGGGCTGGGGATGTGGCTCAGTGGCTGAGTGTCCCTGAGTTCAATCCCTGGTTCCAAAAAGAAAAAAAAAAAAAAGAATTGCTTGAGACTATGGAGAGCTTGCTCTTTGACAGGGATGTCTTCTGCTCTCTGGTTGACACTATATCTTTAGAAAAGCATCTGAAGAAAGGACTAATCATCTGTAGAACTCTTTTCAAAAGTAAAAAATTTGAGTAGAGTTACTTCTGTTCTCTGACCTACTCTCCCTTGTATATATGGTACGAATTTGCTGATTAACTTGTTTGAGTTCATGGTTAAAAATCTGTGACTATAAGCATGGAGAAAGCAATTAGTCTACAGAGGAAATGAATAGTGAACTATGTGTTCTGGGGCATGGAAAGAAATACTGCACTTCATACCAAAACCATATTGTAGCATTAATATTCTGCCTCCCTTCCTCCTTCAGTAGTCTTAGTAAATGGAGTCAAATAGTTCCCATTTTCTATCCATTTACCTTTCAGAGACCAATAAATGATCAAATGGAAGTTATTTCCACTGAATAATTCTGAGGTACCTCTTAAATAAAACCTTTGGTCTTTGTCACTTCGATGTTTGCAGGTGATTTCCCACTGTTTGAATTCTGTAACTCCTCTCAGCTTCAGATCCTCATTGTCCTTCTTAAAGAAATCAGTAGTCACTAGCAACCCTCAATGACTGCTCACTATGCACCTCACCTGAAAACGCTCACCCCATTTGTCCTTCACAAAGAGATTTGTTTTGAGCTTTACATGCCCTCCTTTCTGAGTCCTCACCTTCTTGCAAGGCCAACATTTGTTCTGAATTTTAAGTAAGAAAATGTGTGTGTGTGGAGGGGCAGGAAATCTTTTCTCTTTGTGCACTAAGGAGGATGTTCTGATTTTCCTTTTGAAGGAGAGCCTTGATAATGGACTGGTTCTCTCCACTTGTTAAATTCTCATCTCTTAGCATATATATATATAAAAACAAATTGCATGGTGAATCTGTCTTTATTTTCTCCATGACTAAACACTGCATTTTTCAGCACTTAACAAGTCATTGTTCTGAAAAATTGGTTTTAGATCAGACCCTGCTTCCTAATGAGGCAATGACTTAGTTGGTAATACATTATTTTTCTGGACTGTAAACAGCAGCAGGCATGAAAAAGGAACAAAAGATGGATGGAAATAAAATTGTGCAATTGTCCCTTTCCAGTGGTGTTAGTCTGTGAGTAATAAAAGGTTGATGGAAAGGCACATCTTTGATTGGAATTCTATCAATTAGTAAGTACTAATTAAAGAGCTACAGCATGACCAGCCCTGATCATTGTTGGGGAAAAGTTGCTGAAATCTAATCTGGGAGGCAAGATGTTAATCTGGCTATTTCTGAGCTTCTTGTTTGTATCACATCAAGAAGAGAAGGATTTTCTTTCTTGGAGGATTTCCCCAAATCTGAGATCTACCTTTCCTTACAACTTTATTTTCCATTTTCTTCCCCAAAAGGAGTTCTCCTTAAATCTACCTGGTTTTCTCATGTGCCATTTGCATTGGCCTTTGCTCACTGCTTTCCTATGTCCTCTTTCCAAACACCAGGCTTCCATCTTTCAGAGACTAATTCAATTTTATTTTTTTTTGAAGATTCTCTAATCATTCTAGCATTTACTGATCATTTGCTGATCATTTTTTTTCTATTCTCACAGCATGAAATTATGGTAAATAATTTGATTCTTATAAATCATCCTGTATTTTTCAATCGTTTCACATGTCCTATGAAAATTTCCTTCAGAGTAGAGAAAATATCTTAGGCTATTTCTACCAGAACAGTGGGCATACATCTATCAAAACAACAATATTTATTAAGTACATGTTTTGCATCAATACAATTTAAGACACTGAAAATACAACAAGATGAGACAAGGATCTTACTCAGTTGGATCTCTTTTTTGGGGGGGTGGGTACCAGGGATTGAACTCAGGAAGCCATATCCTCAGGCCCCACTTTTTTTTTAACATTTTATTTAGAGACAGGGTCTCACTATGTTGCCTAGGGACTTGCTAAATTGCTGAGGCTGGCTTTGAACTTGTAGTTCTCCTGCCTCAGCCTCTTGAGCTGCTGGGATTATAGGTATGCACCACCATAACTGGCTATGTGGATTTTATATTCTATTGATAGCAAATAGACCAAATGAATAAATGATCTAATAACAGGTATTGCTAAGTGATGAGCACAGTCTTGAAAACATGTAACTTCTTAAGAAGTCACTGTTTGGAGAACATGTGGAGACTTACTAGAGAATAATATTATAGTACCCAATCTTGCACCAATTATTGGTGCATTTTACAGTGGATCTACAATATCATCTGGTTGTTTAATGTGCAATGTTTCAGTTTCCTCATCCCTAAACTTTTTATCATGTTCTTTTCTCTCAGACTATCAATCCTACTATTGGAATGATGTATTGGGTAGTGGCTTTAGGTAGTGCTGATTCTTGAAGATAACCATCATGCTCAAATTCCATAATATATAAATACTTAATGCCATTAAAATATTAGTCCCTTCCATAGTCCAATGATCATACTAAGTTACTTGCATGATTCACTCTTCTACCAACCATGCAAAATCAAGCCTCTGATAATTATCCCCAGTTTTGATTCATATTGTATTTAAGGGACTTTAGAATCACTTGCTCCACTACCTCATATTACAGGTGGAGAAACTGAGGTCTAAAATGTGCATTTGTCATGACTGACGGTCATATATTGGTAGAATCAGGACCAGAACCTAAACTTCTGATACCACCCCCAGGTATAATTTCATTAATTTATTCCATTAATCTGAACTGACTTTCTTAGACCTTTACAGGTTGATAAAGCCAGGGTTAGAGTCTATTTTATTCCCTTGTGTGGAACAATGTCCTCACCAATGAGCGAGCTATGAAAGTCTACCTGGTCCAGAACTCTGTCCTCACTGTGTACTATACTGCCTGGCACATGGGAATATCCAATAAATGTTGGTTGAATGAAGGTATTGGTGAATAATTTAAGTGTATCTTTTGCAAGGAATAAATTACCAAAAATTGACTTGTGAAATGAATGTTAGTAAAAAGAATATAACTTTCTTTTTGATTCCCAATTCAGAGAAGAAAGATGACTATTTCTGATTTCATCATTGATTGGCAATTATTCCTTACATTTTAAGTTTTTTTTCTCCCAATTGAGGTACTTTGTAAAGCTGTTCACAGTATGTAAACCAACAATGTAGTATACTAAAGGAACTACTATTTATATGATGATGATGATGTGTGAATGTGGTACATCCCCAGCCCTTTTAATTTTTGTATTTTGAGACAAGGTCTCACTAAGTAACTGAGGCTGTCCTCAAACTTGTGATCCTCCTGCCTCAGCCTCTCAAGTTGCTGGGATTATAGGTGTGGGTCACCATGCCAGACAAGGAACTACTAATTAAATTCAGTGGGATTAATTTTTCTGTGTTGAAGAATAGTTTATGCTGTCTTATTGCTCAACACATTATATATCTATAACACTCTTGGATGTCATGTTTGATTTCCTAAAAGTGAAGCCCACCTTTAGTATGTACATTGGTTTACTGAAAACCAAAGTCAAGTTTGGAGTGGCCCGGAGTGAGGAGGAAGAAAGAGTTTTAAGCAACATCATGGAACAGCCAGTGTTAGCATAAAAGGTGGACAAGCGATAGAAGCCTGGGAGGTAGACTGAGGTATGCTATTAGAGTCTTGACTGCCAGAATGAGGAAGCTGCATTTAAAATAGTATGTCTTTGAAGGGTTTAGTAGAGTTTGAAATGTCCTTCTTTGAAGTATGTTCACCTCAGCTTCACTCAGTTGGGGTGGGGTGTGGGTAACGGCACAGTGCCAGGACCAGGCACTGGTGAAAAAACAGGCGAGTTGCGAGCTCTCTGTTAGTTCATTTATTTAGGGAATGTTTCACCCTTAAGTAGATAATCACAATTTTTTTTTTTGAACCAGGAATTGAACTCAGGGACACTTGGCCACTGAGCCACATCCCCAGCCCTATTTTGTATTTTATTATTATTTAGAGACAGGGTCTCACAGAGTTGCTTAGCGCCTTGCTAAGTTGCTGAGGCTGGCTTTGAACTCGCGATCCTCCTGACTCGGCCTCCCAAGTCGCTTAGATTACAGGTCTGAGCCACCATGCCCGGCTGATAATTACAATTTGTTACTTGTTTACCTTCATACTAATCAGGGTTTGGAGCTGTGCCCAATCAGGTAACATCCAGGTATGCAAAGTAAAGATTGTACTGCGTCCAGTCATGTTTCCACTAATGTCTAATTGTGTGTCTACTCGGGGTCCAATCTGGACCCCCTAAGGTTACCCTGGCAATAGGTATGCTAATTATGGGGAAGTGGTCAGCTCCAGTGGCCTGCTATAGCGGAAAGCTCCTTCCTACAGGTGTTCCTGTCAGGCCTACTTGAATGTAGGTCTCCCTTACACATTCGAGGCATTCACTGCTGCCAGCCGAATGCCAGGGGCTTCTCCCACACTTCTTGGTCTGCCCTCCAATGATCTTTCTGGCCTCATTTCTATATATCTCCCTCTCAGGCACACAACCAAAATGATGAGCTACTTGTCGTTTCCTGACTATTGCCTCCGGGTCTACACTTACACTCACACTCCTTTATTTATTTTTAACTCTAACATATTTATTTTAACATTGTTATCACATGTTTATTCAGTCACTGAGCAAACCATATGAATACTTACAATGTGCAGGGTGTGGTATACATGTTATTATTAATAGTAAATAAACATCTTTCCAAACAAAATTTCGATTATGACTTGAATAAACATGAACATAATTATTACTGCTTAAAGGACTAAACATAAAGTTGGAGCTGAGAGGATAAATTTAATGTGTTGAGTGAAAGACTTGGCTAGATGAAATCTAAGTAGTAGAGTGACTTACATTACAATTCTGTAACACATTTCATGTACTAAACATAAAACTAACTTGTTCTTAAAGTTCCACCTATTATTTCTGCACTAAGTCTTCCCTGCCCCTCCATTAATGGAATCAAATACTGGTCCTGCATCCCCTCCATGGTTACCCTGTCCAACCACCAATCACTCTGAATTCTAATCACTTGCTGAATTACCTATATCCATTTTCAGATACTTAGCTCATTGAGGCAGGACTCCAACATGTTCATCACTGTTTCCCTGTGGACTGGCACATAATAGCAGAAGTATTTGACACAGGAATGAAAGAAGGAGTGAAACAATAATCAAACTATGGAACCAGCCTAGGTATTTATTAATGAAGGAATGGATAAAGAAAATGTGGTATATATACACAATAGAGTTTTATTTAGCCATAAAGAAAAATGAAATTATATTATTTGCAGGAAAATGGATGGAACTTGAATACATTATGAAATAAGTCAAACTCAGAAGGTCAAAGGTCATATGTGTTCTCTCATGTGAAAGCTAGAGAGGAAAAAGGAAAAGAAGGTTGTCTGGTGGGGGATCTCATGAAAATCCAAGGGAGATCAGTAGAATAGAGGAAAGGGACCAGGGGATGGTGACAGGAGGGGAGGGTGAGGGAATTGTTGGAAAGGGATATTGGCCAAATTATATTGAGATGTGTGCATGTATGAATATGTAACAATAAATCCCACCATTATATACAATTACAATACACCAATGAAAATGTAGGGAGAAAAGAAGAAAGGAGGAGTGAGCAAATGCATGGATGGAAAGATATAATGAGTGCTGCACTTTAGGAACATTACCTAGCAAGACGAATATGGGAAGGAGAGAGAGGTTTGTTGGTTCTTATAGTAATCCAGGTAAAATAGAATAAGGTTTAAACTAGGTTGTGGAAAGAACACAAATGAGGCCATAAAAAATATCAGAGGAAATTTAGCAACTGATAGAATGTACAGTGTGGGATGAGGAACAGTCAACACTGAGATCTTGAGATTATAAGGATGATGGTGCTGGGTACAGTGGGGCACACCTGTAATCCCAGTGGCTTTGGAGGTGGAAACAGAAGAATTGCAAGTTCGAGACCAGTCTCAACAATTTAGTGAAGGGGCTGGGGATATAGCTCAGTTGGTAGCGTGCTTGCCTTGCAAGCCCAAGGCCATCGGTTCAATCCCTAGCACCGCAAAAACAAAACAAAATAAAACAAAAAACAATTTAGTGAGACCCTAAGCAACTTAGTGAGATCCTGGCTCAAAATAAAAAATTAAAAGAGGGTTGGGAATATAGCTCAGTGATAAAGTGCCCCTGGGTTAAACCACCAGTACCAAAAAAAAAAAAAAAAAAAAAAAAATGTTGGTAATCCAAAATGGAAGTCAGAAGAAAGTTGGTCTGGGTGGTAGTGGTAGGGAAAAATAAGTTTGGATTTTGACATGATTTGAAAGGATACTACAAGATACTGGAAACATGCATATTTAATATTACCCTTTAAAGAAAGTTTTATCGTTCATTTTCCTGATTCATGAAAATGCATCAAAATTAAGCTAGTCATGTTAAAATGGCATATCTGGCCTTTTCTTCAACCTTTCATTGTTGAAAAGATATATTCAGTTTTTAGTGTGGATTTTTGGGCTCCTTGAGAGAATCAGCTGTGTTTTACACTTCAATCCAGGTAAGATCCCATAGGCCCAGGAAATTAATGTTTTGAGCCTCAATTAAGCGAGCTGGACTCAGACCCATTTCTATGAAATTCCTTTCAAATGGAAATGGGCAGTGGCAACTTTTCTAGGATAGTCGCTATGGCTAGTGATGTCCCCTTCCTTCTCTGTATCCTGGGTCAGACGTATGTGGAGATTGCATAGGTGGAATGCATTGGTCACTGCAAAGCCATTATTGAGTTTGATTTTAATTTAAATGTCCTTTCTTATCAGATTACTCTCATTTAGGAAAAGAGTAAACCTAGGGAAGTTTATCTTTGATATATTTTTTGTTACTGTTTCTCTCCTCATCTTTTCTTACTCAACCTTCCCACTTCAACATTCTTCTCAGTGTTTGATCCAGACAGGAAGCTTCCCTTGACATCTGGGCCACTTGAAAAGAATAAAATAATACCATTCAAACTTAAGTGTTAATGTTGGCCCACAGCTTATTTTACTTCCCTTCTCTATAATACTCCTATTTTAATGGAGATCAAGTTCTTTATAATGTCTGAGAATACTGGAAAACTGCTTGGTGTGGTCATATGACCCCTGAGGACAAACAGGGGTATTCAACATCAGATTCCATGCCATCACTTTTATTTGAAACTCCCCCTTTACTATCCTGAAATGAAACTCAGAGATAACATAAGTTACTTACACATGTAGTTAAGAATCAATATTTTATCTTAACTATAATGTCGAAAAGAAATGAAAGGATTTTATACAAAACAATATGTATTTTATGATGACCTATGTCAGAAGACATTAAAGTAGTCAGCTTTATGCAGATCACCATAAATGTGACAGCTCCATATGCTGCACTATGAATATATAGTATTGGTTCTCATTTATCATTTTTTTGGCCATCGAATACATCTAGGGGCATTCTTGTCAGTAAATGTGATTTTCTGAATGGTGAACAGTTCTTGGTAAAGTTCCAAATAAAATAATGATCTTTATTTCTTGGTTGCTTTCCTAAAAAACAAAACAAACAAAACAAAAATATCCCCAGTATATATTGCAAATGTGAAAAAAAAGTACTATGTGCATATATGTCAAGGAGATTTTTGTTTTAGGCTTGGATCATTAAGAGCAAGTTTTTCACCTATCTCATTAATAGGCTGGATGTTAGAAGGTTGAAGGACAAGTGAGATAACTGTGTGAGTTTGTTGGTCTCTTCTCTGCCAAGGCAGGGTGTTGAGTATCCCATGCCACCAAAACTAAATATTAGGAGGCTCCCTCCAAATTATTGGGAGAATAAAAGCACCCACAATTTCTAAAATATACTCTAGAGCAGGGAAGACAGTACTACTCCGCTTGAGAATCACTGATCTAGATATTCAGAGTCTGTTTAAACTGTACCAAAGGCAGATCCAGTTATTTATTCTGTACTAACAGTGGATATTAGGAAAAGGATTCCAGACCACTCAGGTGTTAAATGGGATTGGAGGAGGAAGTAAGAGTCAATGCTTCAGATGACTCATAGCAGTTGGGACTACATTTGCCATTTTGTGACTGTCTTAAAGGAAAAATCAAAAATAGGCAAAAATAAAAGTGTAATAATCGTGCTTATCACATTGCTAGTCACATGGTTAAAAACAGAAACTTTTGCAACAGATAATATGATTCATTCATTGGACTATTATGCAGACAGTAAAGGAGACATTTTCCTTTTATGTTATTAGAGCGTTATAGTTTTACATAGTTGTTGATATATTATATGGCATGACATATGACATGCATGGAATTTGCTTTCAGTTCATTCCCAACCTTTCCCCTCCCCTCTTCCTTCCCCCCATTCTCCTTTCTCTACTCTGTCTTCAACTCATTTATTTATTTATTTTTGATTGGTTCTTTTTATTTATACATAAATGTGTAATTCCCTGTGGTATATTCATATATGCACATAGCATGATTTAAAAATAATTAATTCCACTTTTACTTCCCTTTCCTGTTCCTCCTTTCATCCTTTTGATCTCCTTTTTCTACTCTACTGATCTTCCCTACTATCTTTATGATATCCAATCCTCCCCTCCTTCTTTCCATTTTTCAAACATATGACCCTTGATTTTCTGTTTGGCTTATTTCACTTAGCGTGATGTTATCCAGTTCCATCCATTTATCAGCAAATGCCATAATCCATTCTTCTTTATGAGTGAGTAAAACTCCATTGTATATTTATACACCACAATTTCTTAACCTGTTCATCTATTCATGGGTATCTGGGTTGATTCCATAATTTAGCTACTATAAATTGTACTGATATAAATATTGAAGTGGCTGTATCACTATAGTATGCTGATTTTAGTTCTTCTGGATAAATACCAAGGAGTGGGGTAGCTGGTTCATATGGTGGTTCCATTCCTAGTTTTTTGAGGAATCTCCGTTTTGCTTTCCAGAGTGGTTGTCATAGTCTGCAGTCCCACCAAAATTATACAAGTGTACTTTTTCTGCCATATCTTCACCAGCATTTGTTATTGTTTGTATTCTTGGTAATTGCCATTCTGACTGGAGTGAAATGAAATCTCATTGTAGTTTTGATTTACATTTCTCTGATAGCTAGTGAACATTTTTATCATATATTTGTTGGCCATTTGGGTTTCTCCTTTTGAGAAATGTCTGTTTAGTTCTTTTGCTCATTTATATATTGGGTTATTTGGTTTTTTGGTGTTAAGCTTTTTGAGTTCTTTTTATATTCTAGATATTAATCCTTGTTGAAGGAATAGCTAGCAAAGATTTTTCTTTTATTCTGTAGTCTCTCTAAAAGAGACATTTATGAAGGTACTTTGAGCCCACGGTCTTTGGCATGCTAGTTAAGTGCTCTACTACTGAGATACCCAGCCTCAAAGAAGTATTTGTAAGACTGCTTAATGTCACAAGAAAATGCTCACAATATATTCAATAATACAACAATATAAATACATATTCTTATTGCAAGAAAGATTTAAAAAGGTACAACTCAACTGGGAACCAGTTAGGTTATTTTAAACCACTTAAATTCTTAAGATACACAAAATGAGTGTTATGTGCACTAGAAAATACCATATTATGTTTATTATGGTTTGGATATGATGTGTCCTCCAAGTTCCTGTATTAATGCATTAATGATGTTCTGAGGTAAATGATTGAATTGTGGGAGTTGTAACCTAATCAGTCCATCCTAGTTTGAATGGACTGACTTATAACTGTAGGCAGATGGGGTATTGTTGGAGGAGGTGGGTCATTGGGTTAATTTTTCCTGTGGCCTCTTCCCCACTTTCTTTCCCTGCTTCTTGACCCTACCACAAACTGAGCAGTTTTCCTCCACTAGCCCGTTCCCCTATGATGTGCTGCCTCGCCTTAGGCTCAGGGCAATGTAGTCAGCAGTCTGTGGACTGAGACCTCTCATATTATGAGCCAAAATAAATTTTCCTCCCCTCTAAGTTTTTCTTTCTTTTTTTTTAGTAGCTTAAAACAACAAATATTTATTATAGTTTGAATATCTTTTGTCTAAAATACTTGGGGCCAGAAGTGTTGTGGATTTCAAACTTTACTTTGTAATATTTGCATACACATACACACACACATAATGAGATGTCTTGAGAATTCTAAGTTGTTCTTGTTGAGTATTTTTGTTACAGTGACAAAAAGCTGACTAAAACAATGGTTTATAAATTACTTCAAAGGAAAGCACTTGTTCTCTTCAAAAAAGAACTATTTCTTCTATAGGTAGATGCAAAAGGGAGTAAAACAGTTACTTCTCTTCAAGGAAACCAATTACCTTTCCTTCAGACTTTTTGGTAGACTTGTAAGCCTTCATTTTTCAGCTTTCCAAAATAATCTTTGTATGTACTTTAAAAGAGCAGTTTTTTAAATACTTTGCCAAGGTTTTAAAAAAAGAACTATTCTTGACAAAGTTTGGAAATGTACATAAGTATTCATTCCACATAAAACCAGTGTGTTCATTTCATAGGAAAGTCCTCAGTATTTGGACACTTTCAGAACATGTAGGTGACATGTACTCTGGTATTGGTTATTAATGCTAGAAGAGTTTAGTGAAAAAGTATCTACCTAGTGAAGATGTCAGTTTTTGTATCTGAACTCTTCTGGATATTGGGAAATGTCATGGTTCAAGAAATAATCATCATAGTAAATGTTCATGTTAGCCTGCTTTACCTGACTCACTGACACATAATTATGTAAGTTCTAGGCAGGTACTTATAACTCTTGGGCAAAGGTAGAGTTAGGATGAAAAACAAAAGTTAAATTAAGGTTTTCCTTTTTCTTACTTGTTTTGTTCTTTCACTGTGATCAGTTGTCATAGCTTTTGCTCTGGGCATTGGCATTTTTTGAATAGAATTTTTTCTCTTTTGTTTTGAATTTTATTGTTACAGTTATGCTTTTGTACATACTCTAGAAAGCTGTGAATATTGGACCTGATCTTAGTGAACAGACTTCTCTGCTTAAGAACAATGGGTATTGACTGTTGCGAACTTAGAGGTGAACTTTCCCTGGGTGTTTTAGTCATATTTTTGTCCATGTGACTGAAAGACAAGAACTTAGAGAAGGAAAAGTTCACCGTGGCTTCTGGTTTCAGAGGTTCAAGCTGACCATGGGGTCAGCTGACTCCATAGATCTGGTCGAGGTGATGCAGAACATTATGACAAAAGGGTGTGGCAGAGAACACAGTTCAGGACATGACAGCAAGGAAATAGAGAGAGCTTCATTCGTCAAGGTCAAAATATGAACCCCAAAGGCAAGCCCTCAGTGACCTACCTCCTCCACCCACACCCCAGCTGCCTACACTTACCACTCAGTTAATCCATATCAGTGGATTAATCTCCTGATTAAGTTAAAGCTCTAATAATCTAGTGATTTAACCTCTGGACCTTCTTGCATTGTCTCACACATGAACTTTGGGGAGGACACCTCACACGTAAACCATGACACTAGGAGGATTTGTTTGATAGAATTGTTAGATACAACTACTTTAAATAAAAGAAGATAGATTAATTAAAAATATTCCGAGATTCTCAGTTTTTTGTGCATTTTAAACATTCAATGTGTTTCTGTAGAGAAAATTTTACTGACTTGAGTCAAATATCTGAATCAGTCACATTAGAACATTCATATTCCAGACCTTTAAATTCTCTGTCTTGCTGTTGGTGAGTTCTTTAATATTCTTGAATAGTTCTTTAATATTCTTGAGTCCATGTGGCAGAGGTTGTATGTTTTCAGGGTACTTGAAGGAGGAGGTTTGGGATGACAGTAGCATTTCTGTAAGTTCCATTGTTAAATCTTGTTCACTGTTGTCTAAATATAAAATAAATCATCCCAGAACCCGACTGCAATACTTATAATTGTAGAGATGAATTCAGTATTAGTTTTAGGCCTTCACAAGGGGATTTAGTCACTGAAAGTTACTTGAGCTAACACTAAGCACATGGGAGGAGTTTAAAATAGTGATTCCTAAACCAATGAATCTTTTGGAAGCAATGCTGGTATTTATTTTAAAAGAATTCTCATATATATGAATTCTTTTAAAATACATGAAAATTCTTTTACACACACACACACACACACACACACACACAGAGACAGTGTAAAGCAGTCATCTTTTTGAACAATTGGTTTGTGTAGCTACGTGGGACCAGAAATCTTTAGCCAAAAGTAAAGAGTATACACTCCATTAATTCTAACTGCTATACTAAGATTTTGGAAACTGCTTCCTGCCAGGTGCTGTTTGAAGTGGTAGATGAGCAAAGCAGTGATTTCTGCCTTTCTGGTTATTACAAAGTAGTAGGAGAAAAAGATAACCAAGTAACAAGAATAAACAGTTCATTGAAGATTCCTGATTTGTTTAGATATAAATTTACAACAGTTTTTTATTTTTTTCCTGTGGCTGCTTTCAACCTTGTTCACCCAATTTCCCATCTTTTAGTGAATGCCTGGCAGATCATATAACTTTCCAGGCAATTTGAGTGGCTAAAACACAAGTCCAGGCAAGCCTAAAATTCAAGCTGACTTTTCATACACAGTAAATCCCTCTTCCATGATGTGTTGTACTTGCATTTATCCCATCTGGAAGGAGATCCTTAAGGATTTTGGTTGTTTTCTTTTTCCTGGGAAAAGATCTCTAAGGGGAAAGTTGGTGGGATAAACTACCTCTCCACTGCAGCAGGTCTCATGGCTGCAACTGACACTCACTGTATTCTTTCCCTATAGTCATTCTAAGTTCCCTGCACCCTTGGCTACACAGGAGTGCAGGCTTAGGTGTTAACATCACATGGTAAAAATTGAACCTCTCATCATCCCTGAAATATCCAAGATCCAAGTCAGCTGTACATGACCATGAATCACTACATTTGGCAGGGGAAATACCAAGAGATATGCCAGTGGGTCATCTGGGTACCAAACACATCTCCCCTGTCTCTCTTGTGTAGCAGCAGTCTTATCTTCTGCTTACGAAAACGATCAGAGACCTTTGCCAGTATGGTAATACTTTTCCTTGCCTGTTGATCTTTTGGTACAAACAGTTTGAGTGGATGCCAGCTATACCTTAAAGTTTAACAGGGCTCTTGTGTATTCCCTGGTAGGAGTGTTACTCCTATAAGAAATATATTTCTAGATCTTTAGAGACTGAGGTTGCAAGGAGAAGAAGCACAAATTCCCCTACTGGGTCACTGTGGGTGATTGTAAGTGAGGATATTTCTAATTTTATCCATTTGTTCCTAGGCCCAGGCTTTCTACTTCTTGAAGAGTCAGCACAATATAATGGTCATTGATTCAAGTATAAGCTATGTGTATGTCCTGTAAAAGTATCATCTCTAAACTCACACTTTCAACGGCTATTCTACCACTCTGTCAATGTGGCATCTTCTGGAGAGATGCAGAATATGAGAGGACCAGTGGATCTCATGGTCATGTGCCACACTGCTTCACCTCTTTGCTTTAAAATGGGTACTTCTGTCTTTTGCAGTGTTACACAAGATCCTGTGGATTGAATACTCTGTAAGCCTTTGGAAAATGATGCTGGCCAGGGCCTGGTAAGCATGAATGATGAAGATAAACTGTCAAATCCCAACAGATAAATTGCTGCCCCTTCCAGGTGGAAGGGGCCAATGTAATCAACTTACTGATTTGTCTCTTGAAAGGATGATACTATATTAGGTACTCAGATTTGGTCTCAGTTACTAGCAGGTTAGATATTTGCCAGTGGTGATAGCAAGATCAGCTTTGGTGAATGAGATCTCATGCTGTTGGACTGATCTAGGCATGCCCTCCCTCACTGAATCATGCTTCTCCATTGAGGAACCCACTATGCTAATACTGGGGTGGCCAATGACAGAGACTGGCTAATGTCAGCTGGCCATATCATTCTGTCTTCTTGGTCATTTGATATTTTTTCTGTGATAGATATTATCTGGTGAGCATTAGTATGTGATAAAAATATCTTCACATTTTATGTTTCTCCCCATAGATCCATCCACATGACTCTCCCAAACCACCTTGTCCTTGATATTTCAAATTTTCCTCTTACATGTCCCTGGTCTAACAGTCAAGCCATTCACTTCTTCCCCTGAGTTGACGTATATTCCTGCTTTAGGCTACTTCTTCCACATACAGTGGATGACCAGGTGCAATGCACACAGCACCTGCACCTTTCAGTGTCACTCCAGAGTGCAGCAGTGGTCCATTTTTGGCTTGTTCCTTCTTATCAAGTCACTCTACCTGCCTTTTTCTTCCTCTGTTAGCTGTACACAAAGGACTTTTCAGGTGGCTGTAGGTGTGAATTGAGAGAGAAATGTTTGTGCAGGTGGAGGACATGGGAGTATGGGATAACCTGCTTCATGAAGCTTAGTTGTGCCCTCCTGACTCATGTTCAAGCCCAGATGCACTACTTTGGCATTCTGATGTATCTTTTTAGCACATCTTTTTTTTTTTTAATTCAGGAATTTTATTTTTATTTTTTGTACACAAATGGGGTACAACTTTTAACTTCTATAGTTGTACACAATGTAGATTCACACGGTTCATGTAATCTTACATATACATAGGGTAATACTATCTGTCTTAGTCTACTATCTTTCCTTCCCTCACCCCTCCCATCCCATTTTCCTCTACACCATCCAAAGTTCCTCCTTTCTTCTCTTGTCCCCTCCCCTCTCACCCCTCCCCCCAGTTATGTATCATCATCCACTTATCAGAGAAAACATTCAGCCTTTGTCTTTATTGGGTTTTGCTTATTTCACTTAGCATGATATTATCCAACTCCACCCATTTACCAGCAAATGCCATAGTTTTATTCTTTTTTTTTTTTTAGTTCTTTTAGTTTTATTCTTTTTTATGGCTGAGTAATATTCCATTGTGTATATATACTACAGTTTCTTTATCCATTCTTCAACTGAAGGGCATCTAGGTTGCTTCCACAATCTAGCTATTGTGAATTGAGCAGCTATGAACATAGATGTGGCTACATCCCTATACTTTGCTGATTTTAAGACCTTTGGGTATAAACTGAGGAGTGGGATAGCTAGGTCAAATGGTGGGTCCATTCCAAGTTTTTTGAGGAATCTCCATACTGATTTCCTCAGTGGCTGCACCAATTTGAAACTCCACCAGCAAATATATGAGTGTGCCTTTTTCTCCACATCCATGCCAACACTTATTATTGCTTGTGTTCCTGATAGTAGCCATTCATTAGATGAAATCTTAGGGTGGTTTTAATTTGCATTTCTCTATCACTAGAGATAATGAGCACTTTTTCATATATTTGTTGACCACCTGCATATCTTCTTCTGTGAAGTGTCTGCCCACTTCCTTAGCCCATTTATTGATTGGGTTCTTTGTATTTTTGGTGTAAAGTTTTTTAAGTTCTTTATAAATTTTGGAGATTAGTGCTCTGTCTGAAGTGTGTGTGGGAAAGATTTTCTCCCACTCTGTAGGCTCTCTTTTCACATTATTGATTGTTTCCTTTGCTGAGAAAAAGCTTTTTAGTTTGAATTCGTCCCATTCATTGATTCTTGCTTTTTTTTCTTGTGCTCTGGTGGTCATGTTGAGGAAGTCTGGTACTAAGCCAACATGATGAAGAATCAGGCCTACTTTTTCTTCTCTTTGGTGAAGGGTCTCAGGTCTAACTCCTAGATCCTTGATTCATTTTGAGTTGAGCTTTGTGCAGGGTGAGAGATAGGGGTTTAATTTCATTTTATTGCATATGGATTTCCAGTTTTGCCCGCACCTTTTGTTGAAGAGGCTTACTTTTCTCTATTGCATGTTTTTGGCACCTTTGTCTGGTATGAGATAACTGTACTTATGCGGGTTTGTGTCTGTGTCTTCTATTTTGTATCATTGGTCTACCTGTCTATTTTGGTGTCAATACCATGCCGTTTTGTTACTATTGCTCTATAGTACAGTTTAAGGTCTATTAGTGTGATACCTCCTGCATCATTCTTCCTGCCCAGGATTGCTTTGGCTATTCTGGATCTTTTGTTCTTTGAGATGAATTTCATGATTGCTTTCTCTATTTCTATAAGGAATGTCACTGGGATTTTAATTGGAATTGTGTTAAATCTGTATAGTGCCTTTGGAAGTATGGTCATTTTGATTCTATTAATTCTGCCTATCCAAGAACATGGAAGATCTTTCCATCTTCTAAGATCTTCCTCAATTTTTTCTTTAATGTTCTGTAGTTTTCATTGTAGAGGTCTTTTGCCTCTTTTGTTAGATTGAGTTCCAAGTTTTTTTTTTTTTGAGGCTATTGTGAATGGAGTTGTTTTTCTCATTTCTCTTTCAGATGAATCATCTCTTATGTATATGAATACATTAGATTTATGTGTGTTTTTTATATCCTGATATTTTGCTGAATTCATTAATTAGGTCTAGAAGTTTTATGATGGAGTTTTTTGGATCCTGTAAATGTAGAATCATGTCATTGGCAAATAGTGACAGCTTGAGTTCTTCTTTTCCTATTCGTATTCCTTTAATTTCTGTGGTCTGTTTAATTGCTCTGGCTAGCATTTCAAGCACAATGTTAAATAGAAGTGGTGACAGTGGGCATCCCTGTCTTATTCCAGTTTTTAAAGGGAATTGTTTTCATTTTTTCTCCATTAAGAATGATGTTGTCAATGTTTATAGCAGCCCAATTCACTATAGCTAGATTGTGGAACCAACCTAGATGCCCTTCAATAGATGAATAGATAAAGAAACTGTAGTGTATATATACACAATGGAATACTATTCAGCCATAAAGAATAATAAAATTATGACATTTGCAGGTAAATGGATGGAGTTGGAGAATATCATGTTAAGTGAAATAAGCCAATCCTAAAAAACCAAAGGCCAAATGATTTCTCTAAGTGGTTGATGACACATAACAGGGGTGGGGGGAGGTAAGGGAAGAAAGGAGAAAGAATGGATTGTATAGAGGAAAATGAGGGGTGGGGAGAGGGTGGGGTAGGAAAGATAATAGAATGAGACAAACGCCATTACCCTATGTATATGTATGAATATGCAAATTGTATGATTCTACTTTGTGCACAACCAGAAAAACCATAGTTGTATTCCATTTGTGCACAATGAACCAAAAAAAAAAAAAAAAAAGAATGATGTTGGCAGTGGACTTAGCATAAATAGCCTTTACAATGTTGAGGTGTACTCCTACCATCCTTAATTTTTCTAGTGTTTTGAGCATGAAGGGGTATTGTATTTTGTCAAATGCTTTCTCTGCATCTATTGAAATAATCATATGATTCTTAACCTTAAATCTTTTTTTTTTTTTTTTTTTTTGCGGTGTTGGGGATTGAACCCAGGGCCTTGAGCCTGCGAGGCAGGCACTCTACCAACTGAGCTATATCCCCAGCCCACCTTAAGTCTATTGATGTGATGAATTGCATTTATTGATTTCTGGATGTCGAACCAACTTTGCATCCCTGGGATAAACCCCACTTGATCATGGTGCACTATCTTCTTACTATGTTTTTGTAAGTGATTTGCCAGAATTTTGTTAAGGATTTTTGCATCTATATTCATCAGAGATATTGGTCTAAAGTTTTCTTTCCTAGATGTGTCTTTGTCTGGTTTTGGTATTAGTGATACTATCTTTTTAGAGGTAAATGAGAATGATGATACAACATATCAAAATCTCTGGGACAGGGGCTAGAGTTGTGGCTCAGTGGTGGAGCACTTGCCTAGCATGTGTGAGGCACTGGGTTCAGTCTTCAGCACCACATATAAATAAATAAATAAGTGTCTATCAGCATCTAAAAAAATATTTTAAAAAAATCTCTGGGACACTATGAAAGCAGTACTAAGAAGAAAATTCATTGCATTGAGCACATTCAAGAAAAGAATAAAAAGTCAATAACTAAATGACTTAACATTACATCTCAAAGCCCTAGAAAATGAACAGAACAACACCAAAAGTAGTAGAAGACAGGAAATAATTAAAATCAGAGCTGAAATCAATGAAATTGAAACAAAAGAAACAATTCAAAAATTGACATAACAAAAAGTAGGTTCTTTGAAAGAGTAAACAAAATAGATAAACCCTTAGCCACACTATCAAAGAGAGAAAACTCAAGTTACTAAAATTCATGATGATAAAGGAAATATCACAACAGACACCATTGAAATACAAAACATGATTAGAAGCTACTTTGAAAATCTATACTCCAACAAAATAGGAAATCCTAAAGACATTGACAAATTTCTAGAAACATACGATCCTCCCAAACTGAACCAGGAGGACATACACAATTTAAACAGATCAATATCAAGCAATGAAATAGAAGAAGCCACCAAAAGCCTACCAACCAAGAAAAGTCCAGGACCAGATGGATTTTCAGCTGAGTTCTACAAGACCTTCAAAGAAGAACTTATACCAATACTCCTGAAAGTATTTCATGAAATAGAAAAGGAGGGAACCCTTCCAAATTCATTCTATGAAGCTTATCTTATAACTTAAGATATAAGTTATCTTAAGTTAACTTATCTTATAACTTGTTTGGTCTAACAGAACTCATTTTATAATGGGCAGCTTTGGCCATTTTATGTCTTATCAGCAGGTATTCCATCTTTCTCACAACACAGAAGCACACTTGAAGATGTTTTTAAAATGGTATACAGTTATCTGCTGTAGCTATCATGGTCTTACTGTGGAAACTTTGGTATTTATGTTGTGATTGTCCTGTAGGAATTGACCATAAATTCTCCATGGCATTTTCCCCTAACAAATATGCCTTTAGAATCATAGGTTTTGCTATGTGGGATGGTCCAAGTTACAAAGCTAAATGCATCACTGATTGAATGCACTTACTTTCTTACCCTCAACAAACTTAAAAGTTTCAGGCTTCCAAATCACTTACTAAGTGAGTTTGAACAGTACTCAGATGTGGA
Organism: Glaucomys volans; assembly: GCA_020662805.1. NCBI lineage: Eukaryota > Metazoa > Chordata > Mammalia > Rodentia > Sciuridae > Glaucomys > Glaucomys volans. Next base: position 989,379 of record JAJEJO010000602.1, on the reverse strand, counting down.
AAATGCTGCTTCCAGAATTCAAAGATTTCTACCAGTTCTTATGCTTCCTTCTCCAAGTGAAAATATCAAGTAGATAATTAGACATACATGTTTATAGTCAGAAGAGAGTTCTGGTAGCTGGCAGCATACAGATGATACATAAAGAAATAAGGATAGTCTTTTAGTATTATATGTAACTGTGTATAACAGAAAGCCCAAATTAGCAATAATGTAAACAAAATGTTATTTTCATTTCTCACTATTGGAAGAGTTTGCATAGATGGTTTAGGGCTAATATGGAAGCTTCCCAAACATCAGACTCCTTCTACCCTGTTAGCTGGGCACTTGACCATCCTCCACCCCCCCTCCCCATGCAATTTCATTTCATGGTTCAGGAGGGCTACTCTAGCTCTCTCCTCTCCACCATATCATCAATATTGTAACCAGCAGGATGGAGAAAGGAAAAGAAGGCTATATCCCACTTTCATTTAAAGATAATTCCCAGGAATTGTCTCTTACTGCCAGAACTTGTTCACCCCTAAGTGAAAGAAAGGCTGGGAGATGCAGGTTTGTTTCTCTGCAGATAATCATGTGACTGGCTAAAAGTTTCTTTTACTAGAGAAGGAAAAGGAATAGATATTGGGGATCACCAATCAATTTCAGCTACAGATGGATTGAGAATACCTAGAAAATTACACCTAGAAAGTGTAACTGGGGAAGGAAAAAGATGAAGGATAAGAGAGATGGAAAGCCAGATGAGAATGATTGTCGAGCTAAAGAAGTATTTTGAGAAGGAGGGAGTGATAATGTGCATCAAATGATGTTCAAATGTTGAGTGAGATGACAGAAAAATGTCACCTCTGTCAGTTTTTGAGCAGACCATAAGGAAGTTGGTTCATGTGCCAATATGTTGGAGTGTTGAGCCTTTGCTTTCTTCTAGCAGTTGTAGAGTTTCTAGCCTAATTCCTAGATCACTGATCCATTTTAACTTGACTTTTGTGCAGGATGAGAGATAGGGATCAAGTTTCATTTTTCTACATACTGATATCCAGTCTTCCAGTACCATTTATTAAAAAGGCTATCTGTTCTCCAATATGTGTTTTTGGCACCATTGTCAAATATCAGATGACTGTATCTGCATGGGTTTGTCTCTGTGTCTTCATTCTATTCCGTTGGTCTTATGTCTGTTTTGGTGCTAAGCCCGTGCTGTTTTGTTACTGTAGCTCTGTAGCACAGCCTGAGATCTGGTATTGTGATGACTCCTGCATCGCTCTTCTTGCTCAGAATTTCTTTAGCTATTCTGGGTTTCTTATTTTTCCAAAGGAATTTTAGAACTGTTTTTTCTAATTCTATGAAGAATGTCTTTGGTATTTTGATGGGAGTTGCATTAAATTTGTATATTGCTTTAGGTAATATGGCCATTTCAACAATATTAATTGTACCTATCCAAGAATATAGGAAGTCTTTTCATCTTCTAAGGTCTTCAATTTCTTTCTTCACTGCTTTATAGTTTTTGTTTTAGACGCACTTCACCTCCTTCGTTAGATTGGTTCCCAAGCGTTTTATTTTATTTTTGGAGGTTATTGTGAATGGGATAGTTTCCCTAACTTCTTTTTCAGCAGATTCATCATTGGAGTATAGAAAAGTGATTGATTTATTTATGTTGATCTTGTGTGTGTGTGTGTGTCTGTGTTTAGCTCATTTTTTTATTTGTCCTTTTTAGGTATACATGACAGTAGAGTGTATTTTGACATATTATACATATGTGGAGTATAACTTATTCCAATTAGGATCTCATTCTTTTGGTTGTACATGATGTGGCGTTTCACTGGTGGTTATTCATATGTGAATATAGGAAAGTTTGTAGGTTGATCTTGTATCCTGCTATTTTACTGAATTTGATTATTAGCTTTAGAAGTCTTTCGGTGGAGATTTTTGAGTCTTCTGAGATAATATCATCAGCAAACAATTTGATGACTTTTTTCTTTTTTGGTACCAGGGATTGAACTCAAGGATACTTTACCACTGAGCCACATCCCCAAACACTTTTTGTATTTTATTTAGAGACAGGGTCTCTCTGAGTTGCTTATCCCCTCACTAAATTGCTGAGGCTGTCTTTGAACTCTCCATCCTCCTGTCTCAGCCTCCTGAGCTGCTGGGGTTACAGTGTGTGCCACTGCACCCAGTATTACTTCTTCTTTTCCTACCTGTACCCCTTTAATTTCCTTCTCTTGTCTGATTGCTCTGGTTAGAATTTCATGGACTATATTAAATAGGAGTGGTGAGAGTGGACATCCTTGTCTTGTTCTTACTTTTTTTTTTAGTGTGTGTGTGTGTGTGTGTGTGTGTTTAAATGCAAGAGACCTTGCTATGTTGCCCAGGCTGGTCTTGAACTGGGCTTAAATAATCCTTCTGCTTCAGTTTCCTAATTAACTGGAACTACAGGCACATGTCACCATGCCTGACTCAAAACAAGCAAAATGTTAGAAACTTTTTTCTCAGGCTAAAGTGAAATGAGATTCTGAAGATCTTAGTTTCATTTCTAATTCTACTGCTAATAGCTATATGACTTTGGAGGAGTTATTTAACCTGAAGGGTCCCAGTTTTCTCAATGAACAGAAAGACAACATTGATACAATTAGTGAATGCAGAAAGTGCTTGGTAAATGCTAAACAGCTTTATGACTGTTCAATGATATTACTAATGTTGTGCTTTTCAGTAAATATCATAACTGCTCTGGGAATTTGGGCAAGTTTTTTTTTTTTTGCTTTTGTTGGTTGGTTTTGCACCTGTTTTAGGAGGTTGAGGACAATATTAGAATCATTGATGAGTTCTTTTCTGGCCACACTATCTCCTGAGAACCAAGTCCTGGGCTTCAAGGTTATTGCACTGTTCAATCTACTGGTCTTTTTTTTCTCCCAGAAATACTGTTGATGTTTCAGTATTTTTACGTTTGCTCTCTCGTGAGGCCTTTTAAGTTGGAGAACTCATTTAATTCCCCGTTTCTAGCTGGGAGTGTTCTTGAGGTCTGTTCTTCCTCCAAGATTTGTGAGGAGTCTGCTTGCTCATTCCTAGATATTCTTTCCCTTCTATTAATCAGAGTTGACTTCTCTTCTCTATAGTCCTTTTTCTTCTTTTGGTCTGTCTTCTAACCATTGCTGCTTGCATTAAGAACACTCTTTGCTTTTAGTTAGTGCCAATAAGCACCAGACACTGTGGTTCTTTCAGTGTGTTATTTGTATGCTAACTCCTCTACTTCAGTTCAGATACCTGTGATGAAATCAAAGTTCAGCAGTTTCCTTTCCCACTTTCTTTCCATTCCTGAGTGTATGCCTCTGATGTGTAAGGGGTCTGACAGCATACATATAATTATATAAAAGATTTGTGTTTTGGATAGATTTATTTATCTTGGAATCACAAATACATATTTTTATCCAAATTTTCTATTTACTCATGTGGCTCTTAGGGCATTCACTCAATCTGAGTCTCATGCTTCCTCATTTGTACAATGGGTATAATAATCGCCTCCTTGTTACAAGGATAAAATTAGTTCTGCGATTGGCAAAGGCCTATAGACATAAGTCTTTTGTTGTGGCAGATTTTCCAGGAGTTTATCATTAATTTTATCAGTGTTGGAACTCCAAGACTAGCTGGCTCAGTGGAACACAGGAAAGGGTATGTTAGAATAATGAAGAGTTGGCAGAGTGAGAATGGAGCTAAGATACCTGAGGTTCCAAAGAATACAAGTGTGCTATCTGTGGTTCCAAGATAAGAGCCCCCATCGTCCTTACCAATGCCTTCTCCAGTCTCTCTTGTCTTTAGAGCCCACAGTCAATTTCTTACTGATATAGCCCTAGCTAACCATGCTACTTATCTGATTAAATCAGAGTAATCTATTACTATTAATCTCCTGAATTTCTGTATTCTTTCTCCTTTACCAAATTACAAGTGTTTCGAGGTTAGGACAATTGTATGAATGTCTCTTATCTCATAGTGACAGCATACAACAGTGATTTATACCAAGAAGGCACCGGAAATGTGTGGTGTTTATGCAAAGCTAGGCTGTTTTCTTTGTTGAAGGTTGAAGAGAAATGAGTGTTTTATATGTGTTCTGTAATTCCTTAAAAATCTTTATTTTGAACAAAATCATAAATGAACATACATTAAAAAGTTGAATAGTGTCTAAAGGCTTATAAAAACTGTAGTCCTTGTCAACCACACAATCTAGTCTGTTCCTCAGAAGTAACTACTTCTTAATTATTTTAGCTAACTCCCCCCAACTGTTTGGTATTGTCATTCACACACACACTTTGAGTCTCCCTTATCCAAAATACTTGGGAGTGGAAGATTTTGGATGTTCAGATTTTGGAATATTTATGACTAGATATCTTAGGGATGGGACTCAACTTTATATGTGAAATTCACTTATGATTCTTATATACCTTATTCACATAGCCTAAAGGAAATTTTATACAATATTTAAGTTCATCTGTGTTTTAACTGTTTTAGTTAGACCTCACACTGTTGTTTCAGGTCAGGTGTGGAATTTTCCACTCAGGATGTAAGGTCAGTGCTCAGTTTCAGAGTTTTGGAGCATTTTGTATATGTATATGTATATCTATATCTTGTATACATACCTGCACACACATATATATTTCATATATATACATATATATACACACAGACATATATATATGTAAGAGGTAATCAAGGTGAGAATTAAGTTTTAAAATAGATTTATAATATTTTATCTGAAAAAAGAGGTAAAATATACACATATATGTATGTGTAAAATATGTGTATATTTGTGTATACACACATATACATACATATATGTATACATGTGTGTATATATATATATATATATATATATTTCTTTTTTTAACCTCTTTGTTGCTAGGGATTGAACCCAGGGTCTTGTACATGCCAGGCAAAAGTTCTATCACTGATCTATACCTCCAGCCCTACATTTCATATTTTGGATTTTTGAATCAGGGATAGGCAACCTATATGTCCTGGTTCACCAATTTTATACATCATTTACTAACTTAAAAGATTGGTACATGAAGACTTTTAGCTCTCTTTCACCCCCCTTTCCTCTTCCCATCATCTCAAATTTGTATCTCAAATTTTGGTAACTTGATTGTCAGTATTCCAGTTATCTATTAAGACTTAACAAATAATCACAAACTTAGTGGTTTAAAACAACTACAGTCTTTTTATTTTCTCTCATAGTTCCTGTGGGTCAGGAATTGGGAAGGGCTTGACTGGTTTATCATTAACAGTGATAGAAGATATGCACTCCATTGTGCATGTACTCCTTCCTGTCTTGAAGGTACAAATAGGTCTCATTGCCATTGTCCTGAAGCTTCTTGGTGGCCTCAGACTCAGAATACAGACTCACTTAATTTCTCAGTTTTACTTTCATACCTCATCATCCCCATTCTTGAATGGAAATAATTTGATTGTGGTACTGTTCCCATTTCTTGAGAGGTATATCTTTTGACTCTTTCAAGAGTGGCAGTGGGAGCAGTTAATTGATTGTGTTAGGTGGGATGGATATAGGACACTGGGGGATGGGGGACCACTGTTCTTTACACAGACTTTTAAACAGTTCTAACTTTTCATTCTCTAACTTTACCACATCTCCCTTTCTTTCTTCTATCCCTTCTCCTCCTCTTTTTCTTCTTCTTTTTTAAAAGTTAAAATTGTACATATATCAAAATATTTAAAAGAGGGAGGGAAGGATAGCACAAAGAACCAATCAAATACAAATTAATAGACAAGCGAAAGGAAGACTAATAGAATAGAGGAAAGAGAATGGGAGAAGGGAGGGAGGACAGGAGGGGAAATGGGGAAGGAAAAGTGGGGGATCATGAACAGAAATTGATTTCCATGCATGTATGAGTTTGTTGGGATGAACCCAACTACTGTATATAGCTGTAAAGCTCCAATAAAAAAGCAAACAAACAGAACAAAAGTGAGTTTTGAGATATGAGTTATACCTGTGTAATTTATACTCCTGGCAAGATAAAGAAATTTCCATTACCCTGGAAAGTTTCCTCATGTTTTTTTTTTCAGTCATTATCTGTTTCAGAGGCAGCCTCTGCTGTTTTTAATCATAAATTAGGTTTTTTTTGCCAAGAACCTCATATAAATGAAATCATGTGGTGTATACTATTCTGTGCCTTATAGCTCAACATGTTATCTGTAAGATTCACCCATTTTGTTGCTTGAATCAGTAGTTTGTTCCATTTTATTAATGAATAATATTTATTTCATTGTGTGAATGTACCACAATTTGTTCATTCATTCCTTATTGATCTTGTGGATTGTTTCTAGTTTTGGGGTATTATGAATAAAATTGCTTTAAGTATTCATGTACAAGGCTCTTTGTGGACATACATTTTCATTTATCTTGAATACATAAAAAGAAGTGAAATTGTTGGGTGTAAGAGAAGGTTTTATGTGTGCTTTATAAGAAACAGCCAGGCTGAGTGTGGTATCACATGCCTGTAGTCTCAGCTATTGAGGAGGCTGAGGCAGGAGGATAGCTTGAGTCCTGTAATTTAAGGCCAGTCTGGACCACATAGCAAGACTTCCACTGAAAAGGAAAAGAGGAGACTTCCAGGCTCAGGAGGTGGGTACAGAGATAGATATCAGGCTTAGCCCAGCGCAAACACCTGAGACTTCTGCACCCAGGATGTCAGCCCTGAGTGCACCCATGGGACTTCCATGTGGAGGCAGCCAGCACAGTGCAGAAGTGGGAGACTTCAGCTCGGGGTAAGTGGGCACAGCAGACACTTGAGTCTTCCACTCGGGGAGGCCCAACTCAGAGGCTTGGGATCAGCCCAGTCAAGTCCTGCGAGACTTCCAGACCTGGGAGGTGGGCACAGAGACAAACATCAGGCTTAGTACAGCACAGACGCCTGAGACTTCCGAACCCAGGACCTCGGCCCTGAGTGCACCCGTGGGACTTCCCAATGGGGGCAGCTGGCACAGCACAGAAGTGGGAGACTTCCATGGGGGAAGCTGGCACTGTGTGGACACTTGAGAATTCCACGCCAGGAGGCCCAGCCCAGAGGCCCAGACATACCCCACCACAGCCCTCAGTCTAGTGTTACTGAAGACTAGGAGGTGAAGTATTGGAAACCTGAAGGGACACCACAAGTCTATGGGGGGGAGGATGCAATACCTCAGATTCTCACTGAGAGAGGGGAAGATACATAAGCAACTTGAGAAAACAGGAAGAAAGTGTCTCAAACAAACCTAAATGCTACATCAACAGAATCCAATGATAGCATGGCAGAAGAAATGTCAGAAAGGGAGTTCAGAGTGTACATACTTAAAATGGTCAGAGAAGCAAACAATGTGATGAGAGAGCAAATGCAGGCAATGAATGATCACACCAATCAACTGTTAAAAGAAACAGATGCAGGAAGCAAAAGATCATTTCAATAAAGAAATAGAGATTCTGAAAAAAAAAAAAAAACTAAACAGAAATCCTTGAAATGAAGGAAACAATAAACCAAATTAAAAACTCAATAGATAGCATAACCAACAGTCTAGATCACCTGGAAGACAGAACCTCAGACATTGAAGACAAAATATTTAATCTTGAAAACAAAGTTGACCAAACAGAGAAGATGGTAAGAATTCATGAACAAAGCCTTCAAGAATTATGGAATATCATGAAAAGACCAAATTTAAGAGTTATTGGGATTGAGGAAGGCACAGAGATACAAACCAAAGGAATGAATAATCTATTCAATGAAATAATATCAGAAAATTCCCCACATTGGAAGAATGAAATGGAAAATCAAATACAAGAGGCTTACAGGACACCAAATGTACAAAACTACAACAGATCAACACCAAGGCACATTATAATGAAACTACCTAACATACAAAATGTAGAATTTTAAAGGCTGCAAGAGGAAAAACTCAGATTACATTCAGGGGGAAACCAATATGATTATCAGCAGATTTCTCAACACAGACCCTAAAAGCAAGAAGGGCCTGGAACAACATATTTCAAGCTCTGAAAGAAAATGGATGCCAACCAAGAATCTTATACCCAGCAAAACTTACCTTCAGATTTGAAGATGAAATAAAATCCTTCCATGATAAACAAAAACTAAAAGAATTTACAAATAGAAAGGTAGCACTACAGAACATTCTAAACAAAATATTCCATGAAGAAGAAATGAAAAACAACTATGTAAATCAGCACAGAGAGGAACGACCCTAAAGGAATAGCCAAATAAAGGAGAAACCAAGTCAAGTTAAAAATCAAAAATAAGCCAAAATGACTGGGAATACAAATCATATCTCAATAATAACCCTGAATGTTAGTGGCCTGAACTCATCAATCAAAAGACATAGATTGGCAGATTGGATTAAAAAGAAAAAGCCAACGATATGCTGCCTCCAAGAGATGCATCTCATAGAAAAAGATACCCACAGATTAAAGGTGAAAGGATGGGAAAAAACATACCATGCACATGGACTCAGTAAAAAAGTGGGGGTTTCCATTCTCATATCAGATAAAGCGGACTTCAAGCCAAAATTAGTTAGAAGGGATAAAGAAGGACATTTCATACTACTTAAGGGGAGCATAAATCAGCAAGACATAACAATCATAAATATTTATGTCCCAAACAATGGTGTATCCATGTACATCAATCAAATCCTTCTCAATTCCAGGAACTGAATAGACCAAAACACAATAATACTCAATGACTTTAACACACCTCTCTCACCATTGGACAGATCTTTCAAGCAAAAATTGAACAAAGAAACTATAGAACTCAATAACACAATCACTAACTTAGACTTAACACGTATATAGAGTATTCCATCCATCATTAAGCGAATACACTTTCTTCTCAGCAGCTTATGGATCCTTCTCTAAAATAGACCATATGTTATGCCACAAAGCTTCTCTTAGCAAATACAAAAACATAGAGATACTGCCTTGTGTACTATCAGATCATAATGGAATGAAATTAGATATCAATGATAAAGTTAAAAACAGAAACTACTCCAAGACCTGGAGATTACATAATATTCTATTGAATGATGTATGGATAACAGAAGACATTAGGGGGGAAATAAAAAATTCTCAGAGGTCAAAAAGAACAAAGACACAACATATCAAAATCTCTGGGATACTATGAAAGCAGTGCTAAGAGGAAAATTCATTGCATTGAGTGCATTCAATAAAAGAATGAAAAGTGAACAAATAAATGACCTCACATTACAGCTCAAAGTCCTAGAAAAAGAGGAACAGTTCATCACCAAAAGTAGAAGAAGACAGGAAATAATTAAAATCAGAGCTGAAATCAATGAAATTGAAACAAAAGAAACAATTCAAAAAATTGACAAAACAAAAAGTCAGTTTGTTGAAAAAATAAACAAAATTGATAAACCCTTAGCCACTCTAATGAAGAGAAGGAGAGAGAAAACTCAAATTACTAAAATTCATGATGAAAATGGAAATATCACAACAGACACTATTGAAGTACAAAACATAATTAGAAGCTATTTTGAAAATTTGTACTCCAACAAAATAGAAAATCTTGAAGACATCAACAGGTTCCTAGAGGCATATGAGCCACCCAAACTGAATCTGGAGGACATACACAATTTAAATAAAAGCATTTCATTTCAAGCAATGAAATAGAAGAAGTCATCAAAAGCCTACCAACAAAGAAAAGTCCAGGATCAGATGGATTCACAGCCGAGTTCTACAAGACCTTCAAAGAAGAGCTCATTCCAATACTCCTCAAAGCATTCCATGAAATAGAGGAGGAGGTAACCCTTCCAAACTCATTCTATGAAACTAATATCACCCTGATACCAAAACCAGACAAAGACACATCAAGGAAAGAAAATTTCAGACCAATATCCCTATTGAACATAGATGCAAAAATTCTTTACAAAATTTCAGCGAATCGCATACAAAAGCATATTAAAAAGATAGCGCACCATGATCAAGTGGGTTTCATCCCAGGGATGCAAGGTAGGATTGCAGGATTCAAAGGATTCAAAGGATTCAAAATCCGGAAATCTATAAATGTAATTCACCACATCAACAGACTTAAAGTTAAGAACCACATGATTATTTCAATAGATGCAGAAAAAGCATTTGATAAAATACAGCACCCCTTCATGCTCAAAACACTAGAAAAAAATAGGGATAGTGGGAACATTCCTTAACATTGTAAAGGCTATCTATGCTAAGCCCACAGCCAACATCATTCTAAATGGAGAAAAATTGAAAGCATTCCCCCTGAGAACTGGAACAAGGCAGGGATGCCCTCTTTCACCACTTCTATTCAACAGTGTCCTTGAAACGCTAGCCAGGGCAATTAGACAGACCAAAGAAATTAAAAGGATACATATAGGAAAAGAAGAGCTCAAGCTATCTCTATTTGCTGATGACATGATTCTATATTTAGAGGAGCTGGAAAATTCCACCAGAAAACTTCTGGAATCATAAATGAATTCAGTAAAGTAGCAGGCTATAAAATTAATGCTCATAAATCTAATGCATTTTTATTCATAAGTGATGAATCCTCTGAGAGCGAAATTAGGAAAACTACCCCATTCACAATAGCCTCAAAAAAAATACTTGGGAATCAATCTAACAAAAGAGGTGAAAGACCTCTACAATGAGAACTACAGAACACTGAAGAAAGAAATTAAAGAAAATCTTAGAAGATGGAAAGATCTCCCATGTTCTTGGATAGTGTCAAAATGGCCATACTAACAAAAGTACTATATAAATTCAATGCAATTCCAATTAAAATTCCAGTAATAGACCTCATAGAAATAGAGCAAGAAATCATGAAATTCATTTGGAGAAATAAGAGACCCAGAATAGCTAAAGCAATCCTTAGCAAGAAGAGCAAAGCAGGGGGTATCACAATACCAGACCTTCAACTATACTACAGAGCAATAGTAACAAAAACAGCATGGTATTGGCACCAAAATAGGCAGGTGGATCAGTGGTACAGAATAGATGACACAGAGACAAATACACATAAATACAGTTTTCTCATGCTAGACAAAGGTGCCAAAAACATACAATGGAGAAAAGATAGCCCCTTCAACAAATGGTGCTGGGAAAACTGGAAATCCATATGCAGCAAAATGAAAATAAACCCATATCTCTCACCCTGCACAAACTCAACTCAAAATGGATCAAGGACCTAGGAATTAGACCAGAGACCCTGCACCTAATAGAAGAAAAAGTAGGTCCAAATCTTCATCATGTGGGCTTAGGACCAGATTTCCTTAACGTGACTCCCAAAGCACAAGAAATAAAAGCAGGAATCAATAATTGGGATAGATTCAAACTAAAAAGCTTTTTGTCAGCAAAGGAAACAATTAGCAATGTGAAGAGAGATCCTACAGAGTGGGAGAAAATCTTTGCCACACACACTTCAGATAGAGCACTCATTTCCAGAATCTACAAAGAACTCAAAAGAGTTTACCCCAAGAATGCAAATAACCCAATCAATAAATGGGATAAGGAAATGAGCAAACACTTTACAGAAGAAGACCTACAAGCAATCAACAGATATATGAAAAAATGTTCAACATCCCTAGTAATAAGAGAAATGCAAATTAAAACCACCTTGAGATTCCATCTCACCCCAATTAGAATGACTATTATCAAGAATACAAGCAACAATAGGTGTTGAGGAGGATGTGGGGAAAAGGGCACACTCGTACATTGCTGGTGGGGTTGCAAATTAGTGCAGCCACTCTGGAAAGCGGTGTGGAGATTCCTTAGAAAACTTGGAATGGATCCACCATTTGACCCAGCTATCCCACTCCTTGGCTTATACCCAAAGGACTTAAAATCAGATTACTACAGTGATGCAGCCACATCAATGTTCATAGCTGCTCAATTCACAATAGCTAGATTGTGGAACTAACCTAGATGCCCTTCAATAGATAAATGGATAAAGAAACTGTGGTATATAGTCACAATGGAATATTAGTCATAAAGAAGAATAAAATTATGGCATTTGCAGGAGAATGTCATGCTAAGCGAGATTAGCTAATTCCAAAAAACCAAAGGCCAAATGATCTCTCCTATAAGTGGATAATGATACATAATGCGGGGTGGGAGGGAGGTAAGAATGGAGGAAGGATGGATTGCATAGAGGAAAAAGAAGGGAGGGATCGGGTTGGGGGGTAAGAATAATAACAGAATGAAAGAAACATCATTACCCTATGTACATGTATGATTACACAAATGGTGTGTCTCTATTTCATGTGCAACCAGAGAAACAACAGCTGTATTCCATTTATGTACAATGAATCAAAATAAATTTTTTTAAAAATCCAAAAAAAAAAAAAAGAAAAACGTAGTTGTCAGGAACGAATCAATGCCTGTTAGAGGTTTACTTTTTATTAAACCCAGTTAAATTAAAATTCTTCTTTTAGAATTTTATGTAACTCTAAATACCATATTTGTATGGACCCATTGAGTTTTGGGGTGACTGGCCACTAGCTGCTACTTGATGACCTCTGACTATTGGGCCCTTGGATGGAGTTACAATTTTTACTGTAGAATACAATGTCATTAATGTTTGTGATCATGGGGTCCTGGGAATATTCTTATTCCAATGATGTTATCAACAGAGTCCTTCATTTTCTCCTAATGGCATGTGCTTCATATTAGAGGAAAAAATATGACTTAGGCACACATGCAGCACAGGAATAATAAATCTATTCTTTCAAATACATGAAAAAAAAAAAGAAAGAAAGGGGAAAGAAAGGAAAAGATAAAGGAAAAAAGACAGTCAAACATTTACAAAGTGATTGTACCATTTCACATTCCTACTGGTATAATATGGAAGTTCTGGTAATCCACATCCTTCTGAACACTTGGTGTTGACAGCTTAATTTAACCATTGGGGGGGCATGATATGCCTTTGTGCTTTTAATTTGCATTTTCCTAGTAACTAATAATGTTGAGCAATCTTTTCCCTACATGCCTTGAACCATTTGTATATGTTCCTGAGAGAAGTGTCTGTTATGTGTTTTTAGCTCTTTGTTATGTGGTTGTTTTATCTTTTATTGTTGAATTTTAAGAGTTCTTTATTTTGGATACAAGCCCCTTGTCAATTGTATGTTTGCCAATATTTGTTCTGTCTGTGGTTTGTTTGTTTTTTTTCCTAATGTTTTTTGTTTTGTTTTGTTTTGTTTTTGAGGTGGGATACCCAAGTTGGTCTCTAACTCATGGGCTCAAGTGATTCTTCAGCCACAGCCTTCCCAAGTCTCTGGAACTATAGGCATGGGCCACCATGCCCAGCTCCTAATAGTGCTTTTTGATGAGCAAAAGTTTATATTATAATTTGATGAAACATAATCTTTTGTTTTTCTTTTATGAGTGTTGCTTTTTGTGTCCTAAATTGTTGCCTTTCTCTAGGTTACAAAGATATACCCCAATGTTTATTTCTGAAATGTTTATATTTTTATTTTTATACTTTGTATGATCCATCTTCAGTTTTTTTTATGATGTAAAGTAAGGGATCAAGATTTGTTTGTTTGTTTGTTTGTTTTAAATCCTACATGGATATGCAGTTGTTCTGGTACATTCATTGAAAAAAATTTTCTTTTCTGATTGAATTGCTTTGGCAAATTTGTCAAAAGTCAACTGACTATATAAGTGTGGATCTTTTTCTTTTTCTGTACTTTCCTTTCCCCTTTCCATAGATCTTTTTATGCATGATTTGCCAATATCTTATTGTATTGACCCTTTTAGCTTTTATGACAGGTATTGAAGTCATAGTGTAAGTCCTCCAAATTTGTGTTTTTAAAACTAATGATGTGCCTCAAATTATGATGGTGTTATATCCTGATAAACCAGTTGTAAGCTGGAAATATCGTAAGTAGAAAATACACTTAATAATACAAGCAATAACAAGTGTTGGCGTGGATGTGGGGAAAAAGGCACACTTGTACATTGCTGGTGGAGTTGCAAATTGGTGCAGCCACTTTGGAAAGCAGTATGGAGATTCCTCAAAAAACTTGGAATGGATCCACCATTTGACCCAACTATCCCACTCCTCGGTTTATACCCAAAGGTCTTAAAATCAGCAAAATATAGGGATGCAGCCACATCTATGTTCATAGCTGCTCAATTTACAATAGCTAGATTGTGGAACCAACCTAGATGCCCTTCAATTGAAGAATGGATAAAGAAACTGTGGTATATATACACAATAGAATATTACTCAGCCATAAAAAAGAATAAAATTATGGCATTTGCTGGTAAATGGGTGGAGTTGGAGAATATCATGCTAAGTGAAGTAAACCAAGTCCAAAAAACCAAAGGCCGAATGTTTTCTCTGATCAGTGGATGCTGATACCTAACAGGGGTGGGGGTGTGTGCCAGGGGTTATGGGGAGGATAGAAAAGAATGGAGGAAGTATGGATGGTGTGGAGGAAAATGGGACGGGAGGGGATGGGGGTAGGAAAAATAGTAGACTGAGACAGACAGCATTACCCTATGTAAATGTAAGATTATATGAGCTGTGTGAATAAAAATAAATTTTAAAAAAGTTGTCTAACCTATAAAAAAAAAAAAGAAAATACACTTAATATACCTAACCTCCAGAATTTCATAGCTTAGCAACATAGTACTCTGTAAAGCATCCTTTGTTTACTCTTCTGATCACATGGTTGACTGGAAGCTGCAGCTTTCTGTCACTGCTTAGCATCTCCAGAGAAACAGTATCAAACTGCATATTGCTACTCTGGGAAAAGATGAAAATTCAAAATTGGAAGCACAGTATCTGCTGAAGTTATATCTCTGTTACATCATTGTAAAGTGGAAAAATCATAAACTATTGTAAATCGGGAACTATCTGTATTTTTGTTTTGACTCTTCTGGTTCCTTTGAACTTCCATATAAATTGGAGTTGACTTGTTAGTTAAAAAAACAGTTTAAACTCTGATTGGATTACATTAAATCTATATAGACTAATTTAGGGAGAGAAGGCATTTAACAATAATGATCTTTCCATCCAATTACTCTTAAAATTTCAGTAATTTTTTTTGTAGTTTTCCATGTACAGGTTTTGCAAGTATCTTTATAGAAATTATTCCTATGTATTTTAGGAGTTTTGATGCTATTGCAAATGAAATTATTTTAAAAACTTTTTAATAGTTGTTGTTAATATGTAGTGATATAATTAAAATTTGTGCATTGACTGTATACTGTTACCTTGATAAATTAACACTAATTCTAGCTACATTTTTGTAGATTCATTGGGATTGTCTACATGTTGTACATGAATAGAAACAGTTTTACTTCTTTTCAATTTTTTTTACTTTATTTTTCTTATCTAATTTCATTGGCTAGATCTTCTAATACAACATTGAATAAAAGTGAAGAAAGCATACATCCTTGCTTTGCACTTGCTCTCAGAGGGAAAGCATTCAGTGTTTTATCATTAAGTGTATCAGCTATCAGTTTTTAAAGATTCCTTTTATTGGCTTGAGGAATTTCTTTTCTATTGCCATTTTCCTGAGTTTCAATTTTGAATGGGTAGTGAATTTTGCTAAATTCCTTTTTGGCATCATGTCTTTTTCATTTAGTTTATTTATATAGTGAATTATATTGCTTGAGTTTTTAAAGTTTTATAGTCATCTTGAGTTCTTGGGTACACTTTCTTGGTCATGATATATTATACTTTTATATATGGCTGGATTCAGTTTTTTAACATTGCATTAAAATTTTTGTGATGTTCATGAGGTATGTCAGTAAATAATTTTCTTTTTTTGTATTGTGTTTGTCAGTCTTCAGTATCACTGTTGTATTGACCTTGTAATTAGTTGGGAAGTGTTCCCTCATCTATTTTCTGAAAAGGTTTATATAAAATTGACATCAATTCTTTCTTAAATGTTTGATAGAATTCACCTGTGAAACAATCTGGAGTTGTGGTTTTCTTTCTATGCAGGTTTTAGATAATACACTCAATTTTTTAGACAGTTTATTAAAATTACTATTTGATTTGGATATTAGAAAGTTTTGTTTTTCTAGAAATTTGTTTCATTTACTCTATTATATTTTTGCTAGGATATATTTTATAATACAGATGTCTTTCAGTATCCCTAGGAATTAATTTCAGTATCCTCCATGGATACCAAAATCCATAGATGCCCAACCCTTATCTAAAATGGCATATTATTTGAGTATAACTTGTGCATATCTTCCACATAATTTAAATATTACTTGTAATACCTAATATAATGTAATTGTCATGTTAATAATTGTTATACTACATCGTTTAGAGAATAATGACAAGAAAACAATCTGTACGTGAGTACAGACACATTTTTCCCCTAAATAGTTTCAGTCCTGGACAGTTGAATCTGTTAATATAGAACCCACAGATATGGACTATCGACTGTATTTCATATTTCATTGTTATCCTTTTAATATCAGTAGGATTTGTCCCTTCTTTCATTTGTAATAGTTTATTTTTCTTTCTTTTGTTCATCCTAACCAGGAGTTTAAACTTTTCAAAAACCAACTTTTCGATTTTTTAAAAATCTATTGGTCCATTTTCTATTTTAATGATTTCTGCTCTATTTTTTATTTTTATTATTTTCTTACTTTCATGTATTTGACTGAATTTGATCTTTATCTTCTAAAAGTGAAATAGATGATTGATTTTAAACATTTCTTCTATTCTAATACAAGCAATGGATACTAAAAGTTTCCCTCTAGATACTACTTTAGCTGCATCTCATAAATTTGATGTTATGTTTTTACTTCATTCTGTTAAAAATATTTTCTAATCGCCCCGTAATTTCTTTGATTCATAGGTTTCTTTTGAAAGAGGGTTGCTTAGTTTTTCAAATATTTTGAGAATTTTCTAGATATCCTTTCACTCTTGATTTCTAATTTAATTTTATTATGGTTGGTGCTAGAGTTTGGATATGATTTGTCCCCTAAAGTCTCATATAATAGAAGCCTGGTCCCGTGTGGTCATGGGTGAGAGTTAGGAGAACCTTTAAGAGGTAGGGCCTAGTGCTGCCTTAAGAAGGAATTAATGTGGTTCTCAAAGGACCCTGGCTAGCTCTCAGGAGAGTGAGTTGTTAAAGTGAGGCTGCCCTACCTGCTTGGCCCCATCAGCACAAAACGTTTCCCTTCCTGCTTCTCTGTCATGTTATGCAGCCCACGGGCCCTCACCAGAGAGGCTGAACTAAAGGATCCACCTGACCTTGAACTTTCACCTCAAAAATTGTGTGCTAAATAAGCCTCTTTTCTTTATTAAATACCCAGCAAAACAGACTAATATGTTCAGAAAACACACTCAATAAGATTTCAGTCTTTAAAATTTTTGTTTTGACTTGTTTTAAGGCCCACTATGTAGTCTGTCTTATTGAACATTCAATGTGCGTCTGAAAATAATGTGTATTATGCAGTTCTTGTGTTTAATGTTGCATAAATATCAATTAGGTTAAGGTGTTTGATAATGTTATTCAGATATTTTATCATTTCTGATTCTTAACAATGCAGTTATTTTGTTAGTTAATAAGAGAGAGAGGTATTAAAATCTATTACTTTGTGAATTTATTTATTTTAGTTTTTTCAGTTTTTGCTTCATCCATTTTCAAGCTCTGTCATTAACTATTTTCACATATCTTGAAGTCTATTTTGAGTGATATTGATCTAGCCACTCTGGGTGGGTTTTTTTTTTTTTCTTGTACTGGAAATGTAACCCAAGGGAGCCTTACCACTGAACTACTGCCTCAGTACATTTTATTTTTACTTTTTAACTTTGAGACAGGGTCTCACTAAGTTGCTGAGGCTGGTCCTGAACTTGTGATCCTGTGTCAACCTCCTAAGTCACTGAGATTACAGGTGTGTTGCATAGCACCTGGCCAGGTTTGTTATGATAGTGCTTGTAAAGACATTTTCCCCCATCCTTTTATTTTTAGCTTATATGTGTCTTTGTACTTGATGTGACTTTCATAGACAACATATGGTTGGATCATGATTTTTATCTAGTCTAAAAGTCTATTCCTTTTAATTTAATCAATCCACATTTAAAAGTAATTATTGATATGGTTGACCTTAAGTCTCTTAATTTTGTTTTCTATTTGCCTAATGTTTCTCCTTCTCCCCTTGATTTCTTCTTTCCTGTTTTTCAGATTAATACAATATGTTTGAGTATTCTATTTTAATTCTTCTTAACTCTATCTCTGCATATTTTTCTTGGTTACTCTAGGGATTACTATAAATGTTTTAAAATCTACTCCAGTCATCTTAGAATAAATATTGTACTGCTTTACAGGAATCAATAATTGGGATAGATTCAAACTAAAAAGCTTTTTCTCAGCAAAGGAAACAATCAGCAATGTAAAGAGAGAGCCTACAGGGTGGGAGAAAATCTTTGCCACACACACTTCAGGTAGAGCCCTCATTTCCAGAATCTACAAGGAAATAAATAACCCAAGCAATAAATGGGCTAAGGAAATGGGCAGACACTTCACAGAAGAGGATCTACAAGCAATCAACAGATATATGAAAAAATGTTCAACATCCCTATTAATAAGAGAAATGCAAATCAAAACCACCTTGAGATTCCATCTCACCCCAATTAGAACGTCTATTATCAAGAATACAAGCAACAATAGGTGTTGATGAGGATGTGGGGAAAAAGGTACACTCGTACATTGCTGGTGGGATTGCAAATTAGTGCAGCCACTCTGGAAAGCGGTGTGGAGATTCCTTAGAAAACTTGGAATGGATCCACCATTTGACCCAGCTATCCCACTCCTTGGCCTATACCCAAAGACTTAAAATCAGATTACTACAGTGATGCAGCCACACCAATGTTCATAGCTGCTCAATTCACAATAGCTAGATTGTGGAACTAACCTAGATGCCCTTCAATAGATGAATGGATAAAGAAACTGTGCTATATATTCACAATGGAATATTACTCAGCCATAAAGAAGAATAAAATTATGGCATTTGCAGGTAAATGGATGGAGCTGGAGATGATCATGCTGAATGAGATTAGCCAATCCCAAAAAACCAAAGGTCGAATGATTCCTCTGATAAATGGATGATGATACATAATGTGGGGTGGGAGGGAGGCAAGAATGGAGGAAGGATGTACTGTGTAGGAAAAAAAGGGGGGTAGGATGGGGGGGTAAGAATAATAACAGAATGAGACAAACATCATCACCCTATGTACATATATGATTACACAAATGGTGTGACTCTACTTGTGTACAACCAGAGAAACAACAGCTGTACCCCATTTGTGTACAATGAATCAAAATAAATGTAAAAAACTATTGTACTGCTTTATGTAAAATACAGGAACCATGCAAGGGTATTTTAAAAAATTATTTCCCTGTCCTTTCTGGTATTATTTTCATGTATTTTATATCTATATACATTGTAAACACTACAGTATAGCTTTATAATAGTTTTGAATAACTATCCATCTGTCAAAGAAATTAAGAGGAGAAAAGAAGAAATATTGCATTCTATATGCATGTATATATTTACAATTTCTCGTGCTTTTCATTCCCATAGCTTCAACTTTCTATTCAGTACTTAAGAATTTCTCTTTGACCTGGGGAACATCATCTTGCATATCTTGTAGTGGGGTTGCAATTTTCTGTTTTTATTGTTTTGAAAATGACTTCATTTACCTTCCTTTTAAAAGCATATAGAAATCTGAGTTGAATGATTTTTACCTTTATTACTTTAAAGGTATTATTCCATTGTCTTTTAGCCTTGTTTTTTTCTATTGAGAGATAATCACCTGTCATTTTTTTTTTAAATTTTCATTTGTTCTTTTTAGTTATACAAGACAGTAGAATGTATTTTGATATATCATACATACTTGTAGTATAACTTCCCATTTTTGTGGTTGTACATGATGTGGAGTTTCACTGGTCGTGTATTCATATGTGAACATAGGAAAGTGATGTCCAATTCATTCTATTCTCTTTCCCATTCCCATTCCTCCTTCCTTCTCCCTACTCCCCCCATCCAATCCAGTGAACCTCCACTTGTCATTTGTTGTTCTTTGGTCTATGTGCAATGTTTCATTTTTCTTTGACAACTTTCTAGATTTTATCTTTGGCTCTCAACAATTTGGTCACAATGTGTCTAGGCATAGTTTTTCATTGCAATATTTTGTATTTTCTGAGCTTCTTGGATGTTTTTGAAAAAATTTGAAAAAATTATTATTTCTTCAATTATTGTTTTTGCACATTCTCTGTTTGGGATTTATATTAGACTATTTAACATTGAAGGATAAGTCTTTGAATTTCTTTCCATTTTTCCCTACTCCTTTTCCTGTCTGTACTTTGGAGGAGATACACTGCTACCATTCAGTCTTCATGAGGTTTTCTTCATTGTCTACACTTTTTTCTGAAGCACATCTAGTTAATTTTTTACTTTTGTTATACTTTTTTGTTTTAGACTTATTTTTTATAGTTTCAGTTTCTTTGCTGAGAATGTACCAGTTCTTTTATTATGCTTGTATTTTCATTTAAGTCATTGGGTATATTTATAATGAAAATTCTTGTCTATTAATTCCAGCATGAGTATCACCTTGGGATTGGTTTCTATAGTTCCTTTCCCTCCCTTTACTATGCATCACATATTTCTGTTCTTCGTATCTAGTTATGTGAATTAAACAGGATATTGTGAATGGTAAGTTGTAGACTTTGATTCATTTATTTCATCAAAAAAGATTTGTTTTTTAATTCTCAACATCATTTAATTCAGCGGTACTCAGTCTCCAACCATTCTATCCCCTGAGGTGGGTAGCAGCAGAAATCTCCAGCAAGTTCTTTCAGTCAGTAGCTGTTGTATTTGTTGGGTCTTCTGGAGTAACTGTATAGTGAAATATTTATATAGTGTCAACCCAGGATTTAGGTAGAGTGGAAAGAACTTGTACTCAAAACTTTTTGGATCATATCCTGCGTGGATATCCTTTCTGTGATTTCCCTTGTAATTTTCCAGCCTCTCTGCTACCCTGAACTCTGTCCTTTAACACCTAAAGGCAGTAAGACTAAGTTCTTTGTCAACCTGCACTATGTAGGTTCAGGGAGTCCCCCCTGGCACAAAGCCACATCAAATCTCATCAATTCCAGTTCCCATCTTTCAAAGGCCAACATCCCTCCAGTTTCTGCCTTGTTTTGATCACTTTCCAGTGATTTTGGACAACTTTAAGAAATTTTGTCCTGCTTTTATAAATTTTATCTGTAGGAGGAATATTTTTATCAAGCCATTCCATGGTCATCAGACTGGAACCTCAATCAGTCATCAGACTGGAACCTCAAGCTATCATTGAGAACCAAATACCCAATTCCTCAGAACAATGTGAAAGAATGACTTCCTGTATCTAAAGGCAGATTTGACTTGCTAGAGCCATATTCATCTTGAAGATGAATTATGCAATCTGGAGTCACGGCCATACTACATATTATCTGTCTCCAGCAGCATCTAAGGGTTCTCCTCCTTGACCACTAGCTTTCTCATGGATCTATGAACTCCCCTTGTGCCTGGAAGTAGTGAAGTAGAAAGATATCCTTACATGCTCTAGAAATGTTTGTGTTTCTGTATTAAGTAGCTGCCAATCCAAGGCTGACAGTGAATGTAGAAGCCTCCATTTTAAATTAACTTTTAAGGCATAGCCTGTTCTCTATGCCCTGTCACAACAAAGGGACCTTTTTTCTTCCAGAAATAGTACTAAAAAGCAGGATTAGAATTGTATATTTGTCATCTTTGAAATAGTTTTTACCCACTGTTTCATCAGTGATCTTTGACAACTGATCTCTAGTTCTGACTTAAGTATTTACTAATTATATAACCTTGGCCAACTCATGTCCCAACATAATAAAACTTGTGTTCTCTTTTATAAACTGAAGGTCATAATGTTTTACCTGACCTAACTTGGAGGTTTAGTGAGATTTAAAGGATTGCAGGGAAATGAAAAAGCATTATAAATTATTAATGTTAAGAGAAGTTTTATGAAGAGGGGTAAGTTAAAAAGGGGAGCCTTTGTTGCCTCCTGAGAGAGTACAGTTCTTGGGCAACAGCAGGATACAGGACAACATGGCACTGAGTCTGTGAAAAGCTCCATTGCTACTGCCACAATTTGCATCCTTTCCTCAACCCTCACTGCCCCACAGGTGAAGGCAGCAATTGACACTGGGCAGAATTCCCCTCCTCTGTGCTGCTGGGCCACCTATGCTGTACACAGTCTTGTCAGAGGGCTGACAATCAGCTCCCTGCTGCTTTCTCATCTTTCAAAATCCAATTAAACATCTCTGGCCACAGTGTGACAATTGTCTGGCCTTCACACAGTGGGAGATTCACCTGGGGTGGCATTAGGAAGCTAGAAGAGAAAAGAAAAGCTCTTTTATCTTGGAAAGACCATGCCCACAGCTCCTTAAAGGGTGAGCCATTGTGAGGTGTAGATGCATGTTGACATTGAGTGATTGCCTAGATCCATTCCAAACTTTAAGATGTCAAAGGGCATGTAGCAGATATAACCATGTCTACATGGGCTCATGTGCTCAGAAGCAACTGGTGGCTTACGATTCAGCAATTATGACAAACAGTGAGTTTGAGTGGAATGTTCTAGTTGGGGGATGCTGGAAGTTTAGGCTGAGGCCAGATTGCAGAGGGCCTTTGAAGCTAGGGTAAAAAGTTGGACTTTTGTTTCAGGAGGACATTCACTGGATTGGAGGGCCTGACCTTTGGTGGGAGGCAAAAGGATTCTGTTATGATCAGCAGTCCTACCTTGCAGATTGCTGACTTATAACATCTTGCCATTAAACATTTCCTGAGGTTTATTCACAGTGCAGTAGCACATTGTTTTCTTAATACAGTGGTGACTCCCCTTAAACATTCAGGAAGACACTACATCTGGAAGCATCAAAACTCTGGACTCTGGTCCTGAATCTGTTACTAACTGGGTATGTGAGGAAGACATTTCTTTCCTCAGGGCTTCAGCTTTCCTAACAAGATTGGAGAGGGACCACAAGATCCAGTGACTTCTCAAATTCCTTGAGTGTTCTTAGGACTAGTTTCAGCTGCTGATGTATCTATATTTTACTTATTACAATTTGTCTTGTGTCCATAGGACCATTCTATTGGACTAAGTTTTTGAGGATATTTTGAAGATAAAGTAAGTGATTCAAAAATAAAAACAAAACAAAACTAATACCACTGATGAAATTTAGCCCTTTCTAGGTAAACCTTCACCATTTGGGGAATTTTTCAGAGAGGGAAAATGACTTGCCAGCAATTGCAAGGTGCTCAGTTTCCAAATTGCTCTCCATCCAGTTTTCTTCCTGCTGTCAGCTACAGAACTGTATATGATGGGAAGATTACTACTGTATTTTCTATAGTTGTGAGAAGTGAGAGGAAAAAAGGATTAATAAACCATGGAGTGTTTGAGGAAGACCAAAGGCAGATAGGACCTGAGCTAGGTCCTGGCATAGGGGTAAGATTTAACTAAACAGAGAGAAGGGAGTTAGGCATTCCAGGTGAACCAGGATGTGAGGCAGATGCATGTGTCATAAGGAATCAGAGCTGGCTTGGTGAGAGTAGGAAGCAATGGGAAATGAGGTACTGGGCAGAATGGGGGATTATATTTGAGGCTCTGGGACCTGGATACTCACAGTGTGGTCTGGGAACTATGATTATCCACATTCTCTGGGATCAGGTGAGAGATGCAGAATCTTAGGTCTACTCCAGCCCTATTTAATAAGAATATATATATATATATTGTTTTGGGTACTGGGGATTGAACCCAGGGGCACTCCACCACTGAGCCACATCCCCAGCCTTGTTTTGTATTTTATTTAGAGACAGGGTCTCACTGAGTTGCTTAGGGCCTCGCTCAGTTGCTGAGGCTGGCTTTGAACTCGCGATCCTCCTGCCTCAGCCTCCCAAGTGCTGGGATTACAGGTGTGCGCCACTGCGCCCGGCTAAGAATATATGTTTTAAACAAGATCCAAAGGGGATTTCTGTGCACCAAAAAGCCTGAAAGTGCTGTAGTTGAGGGCAGTAGTTCCTAGTGATACTAATAACTCAGCCCCATCTCAGATCACCTAAATTGGAATTTGACAGGGTTAAAAACTACTGTTTTCATAGCTGTAAACTACTGTTTTCATTCTTGAAATGATGGACTTTACATCATTTCAAGAATGAAAATGTTGGTTCCAGGGATAGAAGATGAAGAGGATTTAATAAAGGTCAGGCAACAGTATGAAGAGTGTACTTAGGAAACAGAAATTAATAGTGAAAATCCAAATATACAAAATAAAAGAAGACAACTCAATCATGTTGTCCTAATGTTAAGAAAATGATTGAGCTCACAGTTGCTGTGGGGAGCTGGTTTTTAGAGGATAATGAGAAGTTAGTTTGGTTTTAGGTATTTCCACTTAGATTTGATGGTGACAACACTTGGCAAGCAATGCTGGTGTGGTGTTGATGGAGAGGACAGTTACTATGAATTTGTAGTTGGAGTCATATAAATGTTACCGGGTGACCAGACAATAGAACAAAGGCTTTTCTTGTAAATATAAATTAGAATGAGAAGGAATTTTAGAAAACTTCAGATCCAACTTGTATGCATGATCCATGTGTGTTGACCTCAGTGATAGAGCAAGGAATGTCCTTTCCACTTGGACTCAGCAACCCTCTATTAAGAGTCAAGGAAGGACATGGCCTGAGCCACCTTGCAGAGAGTCCTGTGGAGTTCATTACCAGAAGGGCCTGGCCTGTGAAGTTCCTCTGCCAACTCTGTGACTCATCCACACACTTTCACAGTGATATTTTTGGAGTACAATTATGTGTAGCAGAATCTCTTTTCCATGGCTGACAATGTTGCCCATCTGTGAAGTCATTAAGCTCTTGTGCTCTAAAAGCAGGGAGGAGGTAAACAGTGGGAGTAAATTGGGAACCTGCTCCAGTGATGGGAACCTGGGATTCACACTCTGCCCCAGGGCTCTGGAGAACTGGTATCCTTCTCTCTGAGTAAGGGTGGGAGTTGAGCATTAATACATGGTTCATCTCTATAGTAGGATGCAAACCAGATTGAAAATACAAACCAAGATGAAAGAAAGGCTGGAGTTGGAAAACCAGGATTTAAATCTAAGCCCTACCACCTATCACCAGCAGTTATGTCCAAGTTTGTTTCTCAGTAAATGAAGAACTTCATCTTCCTTTTAGGGCTATAGTAAGCAAATGTTAGTGTGCTTTGTAAACTATCAGGTACATTAGAAATACAATGCTTTTAAAAAAGGGGCACCAGAATACCCACTGTATAGACAGGTAAGAAAGAAGAGGGCCAAATGGAATAGGATGATCCATTTCTATAATTCAGTGGTGGTCATGGGGTTCTATATTTCCTAGTATACCAAAAAAGCAGGAATCTGTCCATTCTGTTCTATCTCTGTTGTGGTCTATTCATCCCTCCTCTTTAGTCTGAGACTTCCCAGTTCATCCTTAAGGTTTTTATGCCCCTGTGATGTACACCTGGTGGTATGCATGCCTGACCTTTGGAAAAATTGTGAAGGAAGTAAAGTTACCACAGCAACCCAAGAATACTCTCTTTGGAGTATTCTTCCTGAAGCAGGGCTGTCAGCATTCCATTTCCTGATAACAAGTGTTCGTATCCTCTTCCTTCCATTTTCCCTACCAGAGAAGTAAAGGGTTTGTTGTGATGTTTCCAGGGATATTGATGTTTCAGGTGGGGGACTAAAGCTTTAAGCTGTAATGATTGAATTTCTGGCATCAGTGAGCTGGGTAGAAAAGTGTAGAATTTGATCTTTCTGCTATCCTTGAAATGGTAATAAAAAGGCTTCCATAAGGTTTTTGGACTATATTTGTATAGAATATTTTCCAGTCTTCAAAGATGTTAGGAATTGTATGATCTACAATATACATACTAAGGGATTCTGTGAAATGCATTACACTTGCATTACTTGAAGAGATTTTGTAAGACTCAAGAACAGAAGAGAATAAGCTATTGTGTTTGTCACATGATAGGTATCATTGCAACACAAGGGCATTAACATTCCTTAAACTGACTCAATCTATTCTTCCTCTGGGATATGCCGACCTCATAAGGTTACAGATGTATAAGGCTTATAGGGGATTGGCATGGGAAAACACTTCATCTGGGATCCCAGAACCATAGAAAGCATAACCAGAAGAAATCTTATAAAAAACCATTAATTTGTAGAGTGCAATGTCTTCAAACTTTAACATGTAACAGATAAAATCACTTGATAAAATACTAATTGCTGAGCTCCACCCCTAGAGTTTCAGAATCAGTAGGTCTGGGACAAATTGGAGAATTTGCATTTCTAACAAATTCTTAGGTGCTGCTTGCTGCGGTAACTACACTTTGAAATCCATGGTCTTGTGCTTTATGGTGTATAAAGTGCTTTCCAATGCCAACCCCCTATGATCCTTATATACCTGTGACCTTGTGAGGTGGGCAGATAAAGAAACAATCAGGATTGTGAGAGCTGAAGTTAATGCAGCTAGTGAAGAGAAGGGCTGGGATTCTAAACCTCTTTTATTGTTTTCTTGCTAGTTCCAAAAGGTACTACTGCAGAGCTCTATAATGTCTACTAATCCTGGCCAAAATAAAACCTTTGATCTTCTGACTTTTCTTGAGGGAGTGTTATTGTTAAATCTTCCTTGCGATGGTCACCTTGCCTGCAGCAGTCTGCAGTGAGCTACAGTAACTAGGGCATTTTGCAGATTTATGAAGTAATATTTGGAGAAGGAGGTAAAGGTATGACGGGTAAGAAACTTCTGAGAAGAAAGATCTATTGGTGGTGAAAGCAACCCATTTAGGCAGAAGGAGCTGGTGAAGGAAGCCAAGTACAGGCCTGTTGAAGGGAAGTAGAGGGTGCCAGCTGTAGGCAGAAAGTTAAAAATCTGGAAAGATCTTCTCTATCACTTAAGCATTTATCTTCATGGGTCAAGATGTCCAATCCTGTCTTTTAGCTCCTTTGTTACTTTGCTATATCATTAAAGGTTTAGTGTGTTTATGATGTAATATGTTGTAGTATGTTTGCAAAAACCCTCCCATGCACCCCAGCATTCTTTGTTATTTGCTATTAAAATAGCATCAGTTTTTGAAAATTATGGAACTCTTGATATGGTTCTCTTTGAGTCCCATGTGTTCCTTGTATTTATCAAAATGGAACACTAACAAATATTTATCCAGTTTTATAGACATGCTGACAATAAAAACTACCATGTGTGTCTCCCTGTCATGATTATTTTGCTCAATACATGATTGACTGAGATGTCTTCAGTGTATTATAAACACACATTAAAAATAGCAACCTAAAAAACAGATAAAACTGACAAATCGAAAATTCCATATTTCTGGATGCAATAGAGTGCTAATTTAGTTATTAGAACATAAGACATAGTCTTTAGTGATTTATTAAAGTTTGTGTAATAATTCTTAAAAAAATTTTTGGAACTTATGATGTTCTTCATTTATAAGTTTCTCAAATTGGAATATTTAAAAGTTGCTTTTTTACCCCCTGCCCAGTGTGTATGTTCTTATACTTTAGGAAATACAAAATCTGACTATTTTTTATCAAATTTTCAAACTCACAGTCCAATTTCAATTTTTAGCATCCGTGTTTTTTAACCATAGTCATAAAGCTAAGAGAGGTCACTGCATTTTTATATTGCATTTATGTCAAACAGAAAGAAAATCTTCCCAGATTGACTAAGTACTTTCTACTTTGTTAATCAAAGGGGATTAAAAGAATATGGAGCACTGAAGGTTTGGCCTGCTTATTTCTAAGGGCTTTGTTAGTAAATTCAGAAAATGAAGAATATTATGTTTAGTGCCTCCTTTCTAAATCTTGATCTAAATGTTTAAAAAGTTTATATTAGTGTAAATGATTTGTGACTTCAATTTTTTTAAAGTAGTAAGTAAACAGGTCCACATATATGGTAGGTGCCAGGTCTGAGAGATACCGGTGCCATTTAAAGTTCAGTTTTGTTTTGTGAATTGAATATTTAAACAACTGCTCTGAAGACACAAAAAGGAAACTATAATGTTTGAACTATAAAATTTCTGATGTTTGTTGACTTTCTGTCTTTCCCTAACAACTTCCTGCCTTTGTAAATTTGCTCCTGTGGTTGATGGGATGCAGATTTGTGGCTTTTTTTTCCATTGTAGTGTATGACTATACTAGCTTTATTTCTAGCAGCTAGCTTGCACTTTTAACCTGGAGGTGGCTGAGCCATAGTGTTCACAAAATCCAATGTCAGGTGTGGTGTATGTGTAGTGTGTGTGTGTGCCATGGGGCTGCATATGAGTAAATATCTATTTTTACTATCTCTGCTCTACTTTGTCTGCTTTGGGGGTTATCATTATTCACTGTTGAATCTTAAATACTAAAGTGTGTACCAGAAATTAAAATTAAGTAATATACAAAGACTATTAAAAAGCCACTGTATTCCATTATTTTTAGGGACCATATTGAATGATAGAGAGCTATTGACTAAGATGAGAGCCATTACAGTGGATTGTATCTTAACTAGGGTTTAAGTTTATTTGTAAAACCAGGGTGTAAGGGTAGGAACTGAGATCAAGCAAAGAAAGGGCAGACTCCTGCCAGCGCCATTTAAATGGTTCTTTCCTCACTTTTTCTGTCACTGGGTATATTTAGTCAAATTCATATAAGTTATGTGATTTAAATTGGTGGTATGTACAGAGTCTGTAGGACATTCCTTTGTAAGAGGGGAAATATTATCCTTGTTTTAAAGGTGAGAAACAGACCCCCAAAAGATAAGTGACTTCCCTAAAACATAGGTATTATCAAAGCCAGGATTTCAGCCCAAATCTACCAGACTCCAAAGTTGAGGCTCTTCAGAATACTTTAGTAGACTGTTAAGAATCCATAGAGATCATGTGTTGTAACCAATTTATTTCACAGATGGAAAACATAAGACTTGCTCCCTTCTCTAAGTCAGCATGGATAATGGGGTGTGGAGTGTATATATATTAGACTCTGTCCGAATTTCCCAGCTGGGGAAGTGGAGATTTGGGACATCAGAGAGTGGTGGATAAGAATTTAGAATTGGGTCAAAGGGGATGGGAAAGAACCAGTTAACAGAACTGGAATTACTTTATCTGATGTGAAACACAAATCCTACTTTTCAAGTGAACAGTTACTTGATGAAGGATAAAGACCAGCTGGACTCTACTTGCAATGAAACCAAAGCAAGAAGAAAGGACTTTAAGTTTCACTGGGTGGGGTCAGTTGTAATTGAAAAGTCCTCATTTTTTATTTGGTGGGGGATAGGGTGGCTACTTAGCACCATGGGATAGGGGACCATGAAAGAATGGGAGCTGGCTTCTCTAGGGCTTTTTACCCACCCAATTAGAACAGCACTGGTTTTTGCAATAACTACAGTTAATACGTAACATCTTCTTAGTTGATTCATGAGGCTTTCCTGCAACCTATAAATATTTCCACCCTCTGATCTATCTTGCTCACTGGCGTTAGAGCTATTTTAATGAAGCATAACTCCGATATTTCTCTGCTGAAAAATGACCCAAAGCATCCTTAACAGTTGTTTTTGAAGTGTGGTCTACAGACTCTCAGAGGTGAGGTTGCCAGTTGTAGCAAATAAAAATACAAGAAGCTCAATTAAGCTTGAATTTCAAATAAGCGACAACATATACATATGCAATGTTTGGACATTCTGTATTTTATCTGGTAACTACCTTCAGGACTGAAAGACACTTTCAAGGGGTCTTTGAGGTCAAAACTATTTTCATAGTAACACTAAGACTTATTTGCCTTTTCTACTGTGTTGACATTTGCATTAAAGTTACAGAATCAACAGTGTTTAAAACTGTTGATGTTTCAATATGAATCAGGGCAGTGATACCGTACTCGTGAACATTGCATTATTCCGTCCTGCACTTGCATTAAAATGACAATAAACACACACACATAGGCTGGGGATATAGCTCAGTTGGTAGAGTGCTTGCCTTGCAAGCACAGGGCCCTGGGTTCAATCCCCAGCACTGCAAAAAAAAAAAAAAAAGAGAACACACACACACTATACCCCAAACCAGTTTTTACTTAAAAGTCTCCTTGATGAAGCAGTAAAAATTATTGATTTTGTTAAATCTCAATCCTTGTGTAGAAGAGCTCTTTATAATATTCTGGGTGACAGGGACAAATGCATGATACATTTCTGTTGCACACAATGATTGTGTGATGGTTTTAGGTAGGAAGGGTTACTTTGTCATGGAACACCATTTTCACTGATAAACTAAGGTTATTCAGATCCAAGTATTTGGCAGATTTTTCTTGAAAATGAATGAAGTAAGCTGGTTACTTAAAAGAAAAAACTTGACAGTATTTGTGCCAATTATAAAATTTGAGCTTTCAAGTGAAAATTAGAATCCTGAAAAACTTCTACCTACCACTGAGAGCTTGACAGCTTTCCAATACTTAAAGACTTTCTGATGAGATTGGTTGTGATAAAAATGAATGCAGTTTTTCTGATATTGTATAATGAAATGTGTCAACATTTGGAAAATCTGTGTGACTCACTAAACCAATATTTTCCAAATGACCAATGTACTATGTTACCAAATCATGCATGGGTAAAAGATTTATTCATACTGCAATATAGATTGATGGATTTTAATGTAATAGAGTATAAAAAGTTTCACTGATATGGTTTCAAATTCCACATTTCAACTAAACTTTAAAAGTCAGGTTTTGGTGTATGGCAAAGATATAACATCCACAGTTATCTGAAAAGGCCTTCCCTTTCCAACTACATATCTGTGTTAGGCTGAATATTCATCATATACTTCAATCCAAATATTCTATTACTATGGATTGAATGTAGAAGCAGATATGAGAATCTAGTTGTCTTTTCAACCAGACAGTAAAGAGATTTTCAAAAATGTAAAATCCCTATTTGCTGATGACATGATTCTCTATCTAGAAGATCCTAAGAATTCCACCAGAAAACTACTGGAACTCATTAATGAATTTAGCAAAGTGGCAGGATATAAAATTAATGCTCATAAATCTAATGCATTTTTATTTGTAAGTGATGCATCCTCTGAGAGAGAAATTAGGAAAACTACCCCATTCACACTAACCTCAAAAAAAATAAAATACTTGGGAATCAATCTAACAAAAGATGTGAAAGACCTCTACACTGAGAACTACAGAACGCTAAAGAAAGAAGTTAAAGAGCATCTGAGAAGATGGAAAGATCTCCCATGTTCTTGGATAGGCAGAATTAATATTGTCAAAATGGCCATACTTCCAAAAATGCTATACAAATTCAATGCAATTCCAATTAAAATCCCAATGATGGACCTTATAGAAATAGAGCAAGCAATCATGAAATTCATTTGGAGGAATAAGAGACCCAGAATTGCTAAAGCAATCCTTAGCAAGAAGAGCGAAGCAGGGGGTTTCACAATACCAGACCTCCAACTATACTACAGAGCAATAGTGACAAAAACAGCATGGTATTGGTACCAAAATAGGCAGGTAGATCAATGGTACAGAATAGAGGACACAGAGACAAACCCAAATAAGTACAGGTATCTCATACTTGACAAAGGAGGCAAAAACATGCAATGGAGAAAAGACAGCCTCTTCAACAAATGGTGCTGGGAAAACTGGAAATCCATATGCAGCAAAATGAAACTAAACCCATATCTCTCACCCTGTACAAAACTCAACTCAAAGTGGATCAAGGACCTAGAAATCAGACCAGAGACTCTGCACCTAATAGAAGAGAAAATAGGTCCAAATCTTCATCATGTTGGCCTAGGACCAGATTTCCTTAACATGACTCCCAAAGCGCAAGAAATAAAAGCACGAATCAATGATTGGGATAGAGTGAAACTAAAAAGCTTCTTCTCAGCAAAGGAAACAATCAGCAATGTGAAGAGAGAGCCTTCAGAGTGGGAGAAAATCTTTGCCACACACACTTCGGACAGAGCACTAATCTCCAGAATCTACCAAGTACTCAAAAATCTTTACACCACGAACACCAATAACCCAATCAATAAATGGGCCAAGGAAATGAACAGACACTTTACAGAGGAAGATCTACAAGCAATCAACAGATTTATGAAAAAATGTTCAACATCACTCGTTATAAGAGAAATGCAAATCAAAACCACCTTAAGATTTCATCTTACCCCAATTAGAATGTCTTTTATCAAGAACACAGGCAACAACAGGTGTTGGCGAGGATGTGGGGAAAAGGGTACACTCATACATTGCTGGTGGGAGTGCAAGTTGGTGCAGCCACTCTGGAAAGCAGTGTGGAGATTCCTTAGAAAACTTGGAATGGATCCACCATTTGACCCTGCTATCCCACTCCTTGGCTTATACCCAAAGGACTTAAAATCAGATTGCCTCAGTGATGCAGCCACATCAATGTTCATAGCTGCTCAATTCACAATAGCTAGATTATGGAATCAACCTAGATGCCCTTCAGTAGATGAATGGATAAAGAAACTGTGGTATATATACACAATGGAATATTACTCAGCCATAAAGAAGAATAAAATTATGGTATTTGTAGGTAAATGGATGATGTTGGAAACTCTTATGCTAAGTGAGATCAGCCAATCCCAAAAATCCAAAAGCCGAATGGTCTCTCTGATAAATGAATGATGATGCATAATGTGGGGGGGAAAGATGGCAAGAATGGAGGAAAGATAGCTAGCATAGAGGGAAGGGAGGGGTGGGGGTGGGTGGGGGGTAAAATTAATAACAATGTGTGACAGATACCATTGCCCTGTGTACATGCATGAATGCACAGATGGTGTGACTCTACTTTGTGTACAACCAGTGAAACAATAGCTGTACTCCATTTGTGTTCAATGAATCAATAAGTAAATAAAAGAAAAAAAAATGTAAAAGAATGCCACTCTTCTATTTTGTTTTGGAAAACAGTCATTTTTCATTTAAAAAAGTAGGTTAACATGTAATGAGCATGTTACTATTTTAAAGTGAATTACAAATGATGTTTCAATGTTCTGTTAGAATTTTGTGTATGGGAAATATCAATAGGTAAAATCTACATAGCAAAACTCTTCAGGGTCTAACAAAACTGTTGAGTCAAAGGGGTTCTGAGATCAGAGAGTGTGAGTTCTGCTGGCCTATAGGACAACACCCACACTAGTGAGCAAGATTTCAGGAACTTTCCCTGCTCCTACTCCAGGAAGCCTCTGGAACCTTACTTATTACCACTATCTCCTAAGCAACCTTAGGTCCCAATCTAGTCACCTACATACTGATTTCTGCACATGTTCATGGTTTTGTGTATGACATTCTTCTGCTTGGGGCACATGTTTCCAACTCCTTCATTGCCTGTTCTGGTAATTAATGGGTCAGGGTTATCCTTTCATCACCAGGGCCGGGGGATGGACAGACTCATTTAGATCCAACTTCACAGTGTGTTTTATGGATATATCCTGCATGTGGCCTTCAAGATATGTTTGTCTTCCTTAATTAGAATTCCTGATGTGCAAAGGACCTAATTTTCTGTTGTATATTTTTACCATTGAAGGGCCAAGTGTGCTACCATAACATTATGGGATTTGGGTAAATATTAGCTGATAATTTCTAGTGATACCTGTGAGTTTTTATGATGAAACAGAATATTTAGTGATTGCAGTGGGCATAACACTGGCAGCTGGGGGAGGGGTGGAGGAGGTGATTCTTGCTTAGAACCTACACGTAAGAGATAGGATTTATAGCCAGAAGCAATCAAACCAGACACAAGAAGGCATATCACCTAAAGGATAGCCAGATGCTACAGGCCTTTAGGGAAGGGGAAGTGGCAGTGGGGAAACGTGTATTTAGGTGGCTAGAACAATCACAGAAGGCTTCTGGGAGGAGGTAGGGACTTGACAGAGGCTTGTTAAAGAGGCAGAGTTTAGTTAGAGGTCAGCAAGGCAGGAATTTCAGGTCAGTGAATAAACAAGAGCCAAGGCAGAGGCAGAAATGAGCACAGCATGTTCACAGCCTAATGAGGAGACTGCTGACCACAGTGAAGGTGAATGGTGCGAAAGGATAAGGTTGAAAGCTGGTCAGAGTTCAGGCTGGATGTGGAAGGAAAGAAGAAACATTTTTGGGGATAGGGAAGTGACAGTGTTTTCTGAACACCAGATGGATAATTTGTGAGAGGAAGTATAAAGATGGGGCATCTAGTTCATGATCCAGGGGTGTGATGTGGTGAAGCTATGGACTGGGCATCAGCAGTTTTTTTTTTTTTAAATGTAGTACATGCAGGGAACCACATCTAGAATGAAGCTCTATGCCTTTAAATGGGAATGCTTTATATTACAAGGGGAAGGAGAGTAAGATCTCACAACAGAGTATTAATGACACAATTGAATCTTAGTACATGTGACTGATTTTGAGCTGAAATCTTTTATTTTAGTCTTTTCTCATGTCTTATTGTTTCAGCCACTAAGTAATTGTAGGTGGTTTTGGACAAATTATTCACCTTTTGATGTCTTGGTTTTGTCACCTGTGAAATGAGGGCATTAATAGTACCTGATAGGCTGATTATGGGAATTACATAGGTTAATTTAACCTGTAAAGTGCCTATACTAGAACCTGGCACATAGAAAGCCTTTAAACATATTAGCTTCTATTTTATTCAGTAATTCACATTATCATGGGAATATAAATGTTTTCATCACCCAAATTGGCCAAAACATCCAGAGTTGTGTAGAATCAAGTTCCTTAAAAAACAAAAAAACTTCTGAAAACATTTGCAAAGATGTAATTCATTGCAAAGATGAAGTGTCAAAAACTTCAGTTCTATCAACTCATTAAGGTCTAGAGTGCAGAATCTAGATGATGAAGACACATTTTAATCATGCCACTTCTCAGTTAAAACACCTTTACTGGCTCCCACTGTGGAGAAGCATGTGATCTTCTGGCCAGTTTGCCAGTCAGACAGCCTTCTTCCATGGGACTTGAGGGGAACTTCCTAGTCTTCTCCCTCCCCTAGCCCATGCTGACTTGGCCTCAACTACACTGCACCCATGCTTATTTTCAAACATATCCCACTCTACACTTAAGTCTCTCTTGTACCTTCTTCATTGTTACCCCAAAGCTCATATCTCTCTCTCTCTCTCTCTCTCTCTCTCCACACACACACACACACACACACACACACACACACACATATATATATACACACACACACACATACACACACACATATATGGGGGTGGGCAGACAGACAGATACAGGGTCTAGGTTGTTCAGGCTGTCTTTGAACTTGTCATCCTCCTGCCTTAGCCTCCCAATATAGTCCATATGCCACCATGCCTGACTAGTCACCTGTTTTTAATAGACATTTTAGAGCAGTTCTAGTTATAGAAAAACTGTGCAGTGAGTAGAGTTCCCATATACTCCCTTCTCCAATAGTTCCTATTACATTGTGCATTAATGGGGTACATATTACCATTGATGAAACAATATTGATGCATTATTATTAATGGAAGTCCATAGTTTATATTGTTTAATCTTTGTGTGATACAGTTCTATGGGTTTTGACAGATGCATAATCCTACATCCTACATCCATCATTACATTATCATACAGCATAGTCCTGTATTCCACCTTTTCTTTCCCCCTATCAATTTAAAAAATTATTTTTCATACTTGTCTATAGGGGAATAATGTCCACCTCAATCCACCCATCCTTCCCAGCTGCACCCCACCTTCCTCCCCTCACTTCCCTCTGTACAATCCAAGGTTCCTTCATTCTTCCCTAACCACCTCCCACTATGGATCAGCATCTGCTTATCAGAGAAAACATTTAGCCTTTGGTTTTTTGGAATTAGCTTATTTCACTTAGCATGAGAGTCTCCAGCTCCATTCATTTACCAGCAAATGCCATAATTTCATTCTTCTTTAAGGCCGAGTAATATTCCATTGTGTATATGTACCACATTTTCTTTATCCATTCATCTGTTGAAGGGCATCTAGTTTGGTTCCATTGTCTCCCTGTCAAATTTTATATATATATATATATATATATATATATATATATTTTTTTTTTTTTTTTTAAATTTGGTCTCTTTAGATATACATGACACTAGAATCCCTGTCAGTTTTTAACTATTAGTTAAAAAGTCCTCTCTTCTGTGAAGGTTGCTCAGACTCTCTTAATTATAGTCAATCTCTCCGATGCTTGCATAGTACTTTCCTCATACTGGTTATAGCTTCTGTGTTCTGCATGGTAGAGATGCACACACACTTTATTGCTTCACTAGATTGTCTGTCCTTGAGGGAAAGGTTGTGCCATAGACTTGTCCTCACAACACACAGCCCAGTTGTTCTTAACAGGTGACTTGTCAATGCTGGTTGAACTGAATCAAATCATGAATCAACATTCAGATGAGAATTTTATAGAAAGGGTCTTGAGAGGCAAGGCTTCAGACCTGGAATTCTGAAAGTGACAGGTACACTTTTAAATTTTATATATGCTTCATGGAAGGGTAAATTCTTTAAAGGGAACAGTTTTCTATCCTTTCTGATTTTGGCTAAGAAACAGCCACAGGTGAGGTGGCCCAGACCAGCTTTATTCTATTAAGGCCAGTGGGCTATTTCCTAGCCTCTCTTTTCTCCAAATACAAAGGGGTGAGGGGAAGATAAGGGCTGTTTTCAAGCTCTCCTAGAGCAGATGCCCCTCCTCAGAAAGGCCCCTGGAGAGTTTTTTGTCTGGTTCCTCACTCACTTTTCCCAAGTGCCCACAAACAATTCAGGGTTATCCAGGTGTCTTCTGTGGACAAGGAGCACCTTCGTATAAACACTATTTTCTTAATTCATACTGAGCTTTTTGCTTTAAAGACACTGTTCTCAAACGTTCTAAAGTGCTGTAGGAACAAGCAGATCGGAACAAAGGCAAATAAATCGAATCCTGTGAATTAGCAAAGCAGACACCCTTTCCCAACAGCCAGCACAAAGCTAAATGAAAAATATCAGTCATCCACTAGATACGGTATTTTCTCCTCCAGCCAGAGCTGCTGTTTGCAAACTTCCCTCAACCCAAATGGGAGACAGTAAAGGTGTAAAGCAAACTATCGGCTCTGAGACAGGAGTCAACAGTTTCAGCAGCACCATCTATTTCTTTGAGCAACACTAGCGGGTGGAAAGACCTAGGCTTTCACTTCCCTGTACCTGTCTCAAAATACACTTGCGGGTGGGAGTGGTGAGACGGAGGGAAGGGGGCAGTGAGAAGGAGGGAGAGAGTGAGGGAGGCAGGGAGGGATAGAGAGGGAGACTGGGAGACAGGAAGAGAGGGAGAGAGGGAGGGAGGGGAGAAAGAGAAAGAATGAAAATGAAAGAGGGAGGGGGGAGAGAGAGAGAAAGAATGAAAGAAAGAGAGAGGGAGAGGGAGAGGGAGAGGGAGAGGGAGAGAGAGAGAGAGAGAGAGAGAGAGAGAGAGAGAGAGAG
>JAJEJO010000602.1:873346-951446 GCA_020662805.1 Glaucomys volans | reverse complement strand
CGGGCACCCGGCACCGCGGCGGGCGGACGGGCGGCATGGGGGGCGCTTCGAGCGGCCCCGGTGGCCGGGCCGGCATCACCGCGGCATCCCTCCGCTAGAGGAGGGGACCAAGCCAATTCTCTTTGCAGCAAAAAAATTACATGTATATATTATTAAGATAATATATACATCTGATTTTATTTTTTTAAAAAGTTTATTTTGCTCCATTTTTGAAAAAGAGGGAGCGTGGGTGGCGAGTGGTTTTTATAAATTACCTTTATTTTCTGTTATTTGTCCCTGTCCTCCCCACCCCCTGCTGAAGCGAGAATAAGGGCAGGGACCGCGGCTCCTACCTATCGGTAACCCCCTTACCCATTCCTTCCCCGCCCTAATGCCCAGCATAGTGCCCTGCACACAGTAGGCGCTCAATAAATGTTCGTGGATGATGATGATGATGATGATGAAAAAAATGCAGCATCAACGGCAGCAGCAAGCGGACCACGCGAACGGTGAGCAGTCAGATCCTGGGCACCCGCTGCCAAATCTAATCCTTGTCATGGTCCTCCTCTTCCCACCCCCTCTTCCTTCTCACTCCCTCCACCCCCCAATCTCCAGTGCTCTGGGTGGGTTGAGGGGGTTGGAGAGGATGCTTCTAGCTCGGTGTC
The DNA here is from genome assembly GCA_020662805.1 of Glaucomys volans. Classification (NCBI taxonomy): domain Eukaryota; kingdom Metazoa; phylum Chordata; class Mammalia; order Rodentia; family Sciuridae; genus Glaucomys; species Glaucomys volans. The sequence goes on along the minus strand of JAJEJO010000602.1, from coordinate 950,802 downwards.
ATCTACATAGAAGGGGAAGATGCGTGACAGCCACTCCGTTCTCCCCTTCAGGCCCTGAATGTCAGAGTTAATTCTGCATTTGTGGGGTGGGGGCAGCCATTTGGTATGTGGACTGCTGTGAAGCCAGAGGGAGGGCGAGTCGAGGTGATTCGGGTTCAGTGTCCTCGGGCTCAACTTTCCTCCAACGCCCTCGAGCGATGGAAGGAGGGGGGCTTTAGTCTTCAGCCCGAGCCCCCTTTCAGTTTCTTCTTGCCTTCCCCTCCTCCCGTGCCCCCTGGTTGACTGGGAAGAAGGTCCTTGGTGTCATCCGGGAAATTCTAGGATTGCCGGGTTTCACCCTTCGCGCCCGTGGGTGAAGCGCACACCCCTTCACTTGCAGGGAGGTTGGGTCTTGGAATCTGGGGGAAGGGGGTCGGGTGGAGTGTATATTCCCGCTCCTGGCGCCTCCAGTGCAAACGTCGGTAACCTAGCAATGCCTGGGGAGTCGATGCCGCTCTGGGGCTCCCCTCCTCAGTCCCTGTCCCAGCACCACGTGCAGTTTCCACGCGGACCCGGACTGGGTCAAAGGAGGCTGGAGCGACTCCTGGCCATACCTCCTCTTTGGAGATCAGTGGTGCCCTCCACCCCCCAGTAGCCTTTCCGGGTGAGCGCTCCCCAAGGGAAATGCTTGGCACGACTCATCCCTGGCCTCGATTGTCTGCTGTCCGCAGGTTTTGCTCCCTTCTCAGGCTTGCTGGGCAGACAGATCTGTGCTTGCTTTGACTCCCAGCAATAATTGGTTTTGCAAATGTTCATACCTCTGCCTCTGTGCCTCTTTCACTTTGACTTCTTCCCTGCTAGGAGGCTGTGGCCCAAGACAGACAGGTGCCTAGGAGACCTGCTTGGGGATGGCCTGAGCCCAAGTGATGGGGGATTCGCTCACAGAAGCCCTTTGGTTTCTACCTTGTGTGCCCCTGGATGCTAGCCTACACTGAGATGCTTCTTATTTAGGCCTTGAGGGCCCCTGGCATAATCTAGCCTGTCTATCCTAGGTGTAGGTGTGCAGGCTGTCTGGATGTTGGCTTGGTTGCTCCTGCTGCAATTTAAAATGAAAAAAAAAAAAATCCCTAAAGATGTTTTCTGTTTTCTCAAGCTCCTGGAGGAAATGAGTCCCAAGTATCATGAATTTTCATTTGAAGGAAGTGTCAATGCATAATCTTGATATCTGTTATGGGGCTTTTGGTATTGCCCTGAACCAGTGAAGATTTTTTTTTTCCATTCTGAAAAAATGGATTTGTTTCTGTGGAAAGATGTTGGAGTAACACCCTGAAAATGATTAAGACTATTGAATTATTGGCACTGCCTATGTGTGTGTGTGTGTGTGTGTGTGTGTGAGAGAGAGAGAGAGAGAGAGAGAGAGAGAGAGATAGAGAGAGATAGATGGTGGTAATTATTTTAGAGAAAAGCTGTTGTACGGATCTGTTAACTCATAAGAGATACATGGGTTTTCAAAGTCAAAAGATACAGAAAAAATGTGACAATGATCTCAGTTTTTCAGAAGAAATGTACCAAAAGACTCCTTGCAAAGATGTGGGTGTGGAATACTAACTTGATTAGGTGTGGTGCAGCAAAGATCCTGTGTGACTGACACGTAGAGCAGAGCTGTTGGACTTTCTCACTGTTCTGCTTGACCAAATCCTTGCTTCTAAAAAATAAAACGAGATTCAAAACAGGAACATCAGAATGATTTATCTTGTTATTGTTGGTAGACAACCTGGAGTCTCATGTTTTTGATTTTGTTTTGTTTTAACCATTCTTTTTCTCCTTCCAGAGGCAAACTATGCAAGAGGCACCAGACTCCCTCTTTCTGGTGAAGGACCAACTTCTCAGCCGAATAGCTCCAAGCAAACTGTCCTGTCTTGGCAAGCTGCAATTGATGCTGCCAGACAGGCCAAGGCTGCCCAAACTATGAGCACCTCTGCACCCCCACCTGTAGGATCTCTCTCCCAAAGAAAACGTCAGCAATACGCCAAGAGCAAAAAACAGGGTAACTCGTCGAACAGCAGACCAGCCCGCGCCCTTTTCTGTTTATCACTCAATAACCCCATCCGAAGAGCCTGCATTAGTATAGTGGAATGGAAGTATCCTTTTTTGGGGGGAAGTCTTTCTCATTTTCTTTTACCATCTGTTCTTTAAAAGGATTTGCTTTCTGAAATGACACTTAAAGCCGTAGCAGTCTGGAATGTGAAGCTGTGTATTAGGGGTTTCATGGTATATAACTTCCTGTCTCCTTAGGTTACAGAGGGGTGGCTTCCTGGGTATATTTAGCCTACTGTCTGTGTGGGTGTGTGTTTAGTGGTGGTGGTGGGTGGGGGAGGGAGTGAAGCCTAAAACTTCAAAGTGGTAGAGAGTTAAAATATAAAACTAATCTTTGGTCATTAGACACCACATGATTAGTTTGAAATCCACCATTGTTTTGGGGCAGTGGTATGCAGTGAACCTATTTGCAGATGAGGTGCACTGATAAAAAAAAAAGACTGAGATTACTAAGACTACTGGAAGTGATCTTTAGTGGAATCTTCTCATATTTTTATGTTTGAAATTTACTTTGTTTCTGCAACTACAATTAGTGCTAAGGTTGCTTCAAGTTCTAACATTTGATGATTCTAATTATTCAGGTAACTGTAAATATGAACTTCATAGGGAGTGTTTTTGATTTTTTTTTGGCTATCAGTGTTACTATTTCCTGGAATTTTCTTTTTGACAAGTTCAAAAACAGTATTTTTGAAATACTTGAAACGTGAGTATGGGCAAGTCTGTGTAGGGAGAGGTTTGTGTGTTCCTGTTCTTCCTGAGCCTTGGAGAGTATAGAATAATCCTCTCAGTGAGGAATTTGCAGTTGCTGCCTTTATAAAAAAAATTCTATGTCCTTGGACTGAAGTTACATTTCTGGGCGTTTCCTTTGTATTTTTAAAACTGAGCTCCAAATGCCCTGTGATGGTTGTCATGCTCTAGATCTTTGATAACTATTGTGTTTGTGTCTGCTTATTCCCATTCCTGTACCTGGAGGTCAGACTGCAGTTATTGCCATCCTTCTGAAAAGGTTGACTGAAACCTTCCCTTTGAACAAATGGCTAATTAGATGATTTGTTGGTCTGGGTAAAATAAAGCATTTTCTTTTCCCAAAATAGTGTTTTGGGCTGATAGGGGCCTCAGAGCAGTTCCTAATGGTAGATTGGCGTGCCACAATGGGGCTTCCCTCAGTAGGCCCAGGAAGATGGAGAGGTCATGCTATAAGGATGTTGTTAGCTAGCTAGGAAGTGGAGCTAAACCCCCTAATAATTTGAGTACTAAGCTAACCAGCTATTTGTGTGCCCTCTGTCTTATCTTGCTATTTTCTCTGCTCCTGGACACAAGTTAAAAATGAGGTAAGTGCCTAGAAAGGTTTTGCACAGAGCAGTTGAATGCTAGGGTAGGATTTGAAAGCTCTTCACGTGCTTTTTCTTTTTAGAACAGATGTCTTTTCTCTAGAGTGAGTTATGATGTCTCTCACATTAGCTGGGGTTGTGTGTGTGCATTTTCTTTTTAAGTTCTTTTCTAGTCTGAGGACAGAACACTCATGTCAGGCCAGAGGCGAGCTAGGTAAATTAGTGTGTGCCTCCATGGCCTCACTGGAGTCAAGGGCAGCAGCACACTTGCCAGGAAGACTCGATGTGACTCTGAGTAAGCAGAGACCTCTCGGTGGGGTTATTAATTTTATGTGGAGTGAGGTGGGAGGCCCATTGTGGTTTCTCTTCATGCACAGTATTTTGTACATAGCAATTTATGTGTACCAAGTGAATTCCTGGATCACGCTGCTGGCTCCCTTTCCCAAGTTGCCAAACATATGTGTATAGGAAATAGGGCATGTGGCTGCTGGTTCAGGGAGAAGCTCTTACAAGTGGAACAGTTTGTAGAATAGCTAGATATTAACTGATACATGATCTGTTTGTTTTTTTCGAATGACAGTTCCCTTCAATTTTAGGGAGCTGGTTATAGAAATCCACTCCATGATAGCTCTATCAGGCCCTGTGACCACTGGGAAAGTGAGAGTCTTGTTTGTTTTTACAGATAGGAGAGCAAAGTGTCCAAGAAATTGTTAGGATCAGACTCATCTACTTCTTGTGGTAGTGAGATAGTATCCACCAGTGTCTGGGGACTGAAATCAGACCAGGATAAAGCAAAAATCACACCTTATGTTTAGCCTTCCTAAACAGTTGAACATGTTAGTTTTTCCCAGATTTGCATGTTTATCGTTTAGGTTTATCATTTTGGGAAATGGAAAAAGAAGGATGCTGGTGTAGGGGCAGGGGAGACACTAATAGTTTCTACAAAGGATAACTTTGGGGCAGTCAACTTTTTAAATTTCAGTGGGGAATCTGAAAAATGAAAAGAGAATTCTGAAGTCTTTTTTTTTTTTTTTTTTTTCTCTCAATCCTGGGGATTGAATCCAGGAGTGCTCAACTACTGAGCTACATGGCCAGTACTTTTTATTTTATTTTGAGATAGGGTCTTGCCAAATTACACAGGCTGGTACTGGAGATTGAACCCAAGGCATTGCACATGCTAGACAAATGCTCTATCATTGAGCTATGGCCCAGGCCTCAGAAATCTTCTTAAGGTGGACTGCCTTAAAGTTGGATCCCTGGATAAAAGATTTGTAATACTAGATGAGTTAAGAGAATCAATGTGAGTTAAAGCTAACAGGCTTAAAATAAACTCATCAAAGTTAGTAAGGGGATAATGTTATTTCTGTCCTTATTCCAATGAATTATCAAAGCTCTTCAAAGGGGCTGAGGTTTTATGAAACCCAAGAGATCTCCAGAGAGGTAAGGGATATTTGTTTCTTAACATCATTTTTTGATTTCTCAGAAGGGTATCAGGACAAATGGGGAAGAGTCTGTTGATGGATTCAAATCTTTAGTACCTTGAGGGATTTAAACCATGACTTCCCCCTTGTGGGTGAATATACAGGAATACTGTTGTAAAATCAAGCCCAGGAATTGCAGATTAGGTTGTTTCTCCTAAAACCTCGAGTTTGAAATGGCTGAAAACCAAAAGAATAAAAACAGTCATTTTGGCAAATATCAAATTTTATATTGCCAGTTTTGTCAATGTCTCTTAATAACACCAGAATGTTTTAGCAAGTATCTGTTGGAAGCTGATCTGAAAGTGATTCTTCCAGAGAGACCTCCGAGATTTAAAATTGTTAAGGCCTACTTTGAAAGTGTCTGGTGCTGATTTCTTATGGCTTTTTAATTTAATTTGTTTATAAATTGAACACAGCAATAGCACATTATAAACTGAGCTCCAGTCCAGCTATAATCTGAAACAGTTATAGCTATTGATTACTCTAGTAGAGAAAACAGAGGGGAGAGCTGGAGCCAGGCTTGCTTATCACAGCATCTGAGGTATTGAAAGTCATGAGAGTCACAGGGAGAATGGAGACGATTCCTCCCCAGTCCAGATAGGAAATATAGACTGACCCAGCCAGGAATAGCCCCTGAGAAAATGACTTTAACACATGGAGGCTAGGATCTGTGGTAGAGATTTACACCATGATGACTGTGTCTACAACAGCTGGGAATTTAGTAAGGCTCTCCTTGCTTTTTAAGCTGCAAGAAGCAGAAACCTGGTTCAGACAGTGCCCTAATTGGCTGTTCAAGACTTTTAGGTTTTAATATACAATGTGCAGCAGAAGAATGAATGTAACATGATCCTTGCAACAGAAAAAGGATATGGAGAGGTCATTGGATAGGATGACCTACCTCCGATAATCATTTCTCTTGAAAACCTAGTAGCCACAGTAGTCAGTCAAAAAATGATTTGTACATGTCAGTTTCATTTTAAAAGTAGTTCACATGTGGTATGATTGGGAGTATGATTAGAGAGATGGTTTATGTTTGTGTAAATGCATATATACCTTAACAAAAATTTTCAGACCATTTGACATATTTATATTATTGGCTATTTTTGCCAATTGTGTGGCCTTAGCTATTTACATCCCATTCCCTGAAGATGATTCTAATTCAACAAATCATAACTTGGTAAGTACCTTTAGAGTTCCTGCTTATCCTGGTGTATGGTTATCATTTGCTTCTGTACTTAAACTGGCGGCTGATTTTCTGGGTGATGGAAGTTTACAACCATGCATTTGATGTTTCTTGAAGCTTTGCAACCATATTTTTTTGTTTTAATCTGTATTCTCATATTTATGTTGAATGAAGTGTTTAAAACTTTAAGTTTTTAAAGTGTTATGTTGAATAAAGTGTTAAAAATCATGAATCTTGTATAAATAGGTGTGGAACATTTTACAGAAGAGATTTGTAGCAGATTTTAAATTGACTTTTCTCTCTGTGTAGGCTTTTGCTGTCTATTATGCTCTTCCTGATAATATTAGTTCTCTCTCTCTCTTTAATTTTTAAATCCAGTGTTATTTGGAAATGGTGGGTACTTTATTCAGTTTTTCTGGTAAGTAGAAAAATACTTATATATGAACTATTAATTTTTATAAAAATAGACTACAATAAAACTAATAAATCTGCACAAAGCATAATTTGGAGAATAAAACAGTATACTATTGACATTTCTACTTCAATTCCTATGAAGTGTTCCAAGGTAAAATGAGTTTATGGTTGAACACCAGTATCCTTCTATATACTTTATTGCCCTCTTGAAGATTTATACTGTGTACTAACTGAGTAAAAGGTCTGGGAAGTTCTGCAGTTAAAAAACAGTTTGTTTTTTTTTTAATTCAGCTAGTCCCTGAAAGTAATTGGTTATGGATTCTTTAAAAAAATTTTTGGCAGAAGACTTTAATGTCATAGAACCAGTGTTCCATGGAACTTCCTTTGGGAAAAGTTGATATAATTAAAAAAAAACAAAAGCACTAAGGAGCACTAGACTGAGACTAGGAGCTTGTTCTGCTCAACTATCAGGGGTTATATTTTAGAGCTTCACATACCCTTTCTGCATTGCTTCTCTCCCACCTGGCAATTAAGGGAATTGGCTAAGAAGATCACTAGGATTGTTTTTACTTTTGACATTCTGCAAGTCTTTCTTTGATGATTCAGAAGCCATTTCAGTATTTTTCTAGGACACCAGCATCCTTCTTACAAGGAGCAGTTCCTGATAATTGGAGACCAAGTCAATGAAGGAGGGAATGGCAAACTCTCCTGCTTTCTCTTCTTTCAGCTGGTTCCTCTTGTTTTTGGTTTCTTGTGTTGAAGCTGTATTTGAATAGGGCTGGATGTTCTTACCTGAGCAAGTGTTGTAAAGGCAAACACACTGTTCTCCCTAGTCTGGGAGAGCTCTGCTGGCTTCAAAAAATAATGAAATTATACTCTTGTGAATTTTGCCTTCATGGTTTATGGTACAGGATTTCTTGTTACATTTAAAGTGTTTGAGGCTCGGGATGTAGCTCAGTGGTAAAGCGCTTGTCTAGCATGTGTGAGTTCAATCATGAGTACCACAAAAATAAATGAAGAATATCAGTTGGGCATATTTCAGATGTAACATCATGTCTCTATGTATTTGAGTTTGGGTAGTTTGATTTCTAGAGAGTTTCAAAAAATTTTGGATATTGCTGCTGAAAATACAACTGTGAATGGGAGTTGGATATACCTATGAACACTGTCAGTATGTATTTGTACTATGCTTGAGATTATTTGCATAAGTCTGGGTATTTTAAATGGCTTTTGATTGGTTGTAGACCTTTGACATTAAATTATCATTTTAAAGGAAAAGCAGAAAGAGTGAAAAGCTTCCCATCAATGAAGATGGATCCTCGTAGTCTAGGCCACAGATGGTATTAGCCTTGTTACCAAATTTAACGACGTAGATGACCCAGTTTGTTGCTTTTTGTAGCTCAAGAGAACATGATTAAACAAACTTAGAAAATAAATACCTTTCAGAAAGGCAGATTAATTTAGATCAATGGAATAATTAATGTAGCTGCATGTGTATGCCAATTAATATTCTGATTTTTTTTTCCCAGAGAAATTCAGGGTACTAATATAAGTGCTGTCGGACCATTTAGATTTCTAGCTGATAAGTGAGGGAATAAGGTATAGGAAATGGATAAATCTGTCTTCTCCTTTGCAGCTCCGCCCAGTGGATCCTTTCTTTATAATTTTTAAACACTGGATTTGTTTTTAGGGTAGGTGAGCAGTGTGTTAGTTTGGCAGACCTTTTGAAATACCAACCAATGAATATTTTGACCTCTTTACTGAGTGTTCTGAAACTCATGGTGTTAAAGTTCCTGACTGCTTTCACTTGGATGGTCACATGGCCAGACAAGTTTCTGTACTGCTGTACTCTTTAAATATTTCCTTTCCCACTGTGGGAAGGGAGGCTCTTTGTGGATTTCCCCCTGACTCTGAGCAAGGTCCCACGCCATGTCTATCTTCCCACCAGGGAGCCAGTTCTTTTTTTTCTACATTTGACCCAATTTGTACCCAAGTGATTGCTCTATTTTTGGGATCAGTTTAGAGGCAGCTGAACGAAGCTTATTTTTCATCTGTAGTAAATACCTTTCATTTAATGCAAATGACAAAACAAAGGGCAGAGACTGTCAAGGTTGCACAGTTGTGCATCTCAGGAAGCTGGTGGATTTCTTTTTTAGCTCAGTGGGAAATGTGTATGGCAAGCACTTACAGTGAGATTCAGGGCCCCTTTATGGCCGATGTTTCTGCCTATTTCAGGTCAGTTGTAGTGATATTATTGCTTTAGTTGAGTAAGAAATGTGGCCATCTCCATGAACACAGTGTGTGTTTGGTCTGGGTGGTGCCTAACACTGCCAGCTTTGGGGATTTGGAGACTACCTTGGGGGTAGTACGTTTTCCCAGAGTTAGATTTTTCTTTTTTTAAATATAAACAGTCTAAGTTTCTATGCCGTTTTCCTTTATGGACTTGCAGGGACAAATGGAGGCTGAAGCCATGGAAACAGTGCAGCTTACTCAGTTCCCACAGTCATAGCCCTCCCAGTTCAGTCAGTAGCTGTGTTTCCTCATTTCCACTTAAAGAAAACTTTATTTTGTTTTCTTGTTGGTACAGAGGAGGGAAGCTTTTTCTGTACCAGGTGTCAGAGTAAGAATGATTACAGGTTATACTTTCCTGTGATGAAAAACACTTTATTTTATATCCTAGCCTTAAGTTTCTCATAAGCAAACTGGTTTTCAGTCTGTGAAACTTCTTCCTGGTGCTTTCCTTCCCTAGGCTGTCTCCAGTTCTGTGGTATGGAACTGCCTCAAATTAGAAATGTCCCAAATGAGGATGACCATCTGTCATTTCAGACCTTCCTTGCTATCTGCTAATAATTGTACCTACTACTCAACCAGCTTGGAGTAACAGGAGGGTAGGGCCTCTATGTGGCTAATGCTTCTCTATCCCTTTGTCTAATAAAGGGCCTGGCTCATAATAGATACTCAGTAAATGCTTGTTAAGCTGAACGAAATGTTTTACTAAGTCTTTGACACCTTTCCTCATCTTATTGTTGAGGCCTGATTCTTTGTATTTTTAGTGTCTTGACATTTTGCCTCATTCAATCCTGTATGTCTTCCCTTTCTTCTTCTTTCACACCAGTGTCAGATGACTTGATGGAAGTGATCCTGAGACTTCAGTGGCTAATTACTGCCCACCAAAGAAAGACCAGGTCCCACAGCCAGGTCCAACTTGTTCTGGTCCAACCTTTTTGTGTTACCCCTACTCTTCTCCTTCCCAGTCTCCCCTCTCCCATTTGTCCATACAAAGTTCTTAAGTACCCCTTTTCTACTTGTCCACCTTCTGGCTTTTCTTCTACCATTTTCTTCATCTGAAACACCTCTTCCTCTCCATTGCCCTTCTTCATATGTCACTGTCCTTAAGTTGCTCAAGAATAATCTCAAGTTATATCTCTTTAATGAGACCCTTTGTGATCCAGATCCAAAGAACCAGTCTTATTTGAACCCCTCTCATGGCACTTTGTATGTAAAACAGCATATAGTTTTGTTATTTATTTGCACATCTTTATCTCATCAAGCATGCTCAGAATACAATTCTGAGTGAACTATTTTGAGTCCCCGACTCTGCCTGGCACAATAGTATGCAGTAGATGTTTAGTCACTAAGTATTGATGACTGCCCAGGAACAGGTCTTTCAGGAGAAGCACCTGGCCCTTTCTTCCCCTTGAGCCAAAATTTAGAATTTCCTTGGATGGCAAGTCCCTCTGCACTCCTTGGAGGTCCTTGGCAGGGAGTGGGTAAGAAGTTGTTTCTTCTGAAATTTGAAATCTGTGACTCTTGTGTATCTCTGGCTGAAGGATCCCTCAGAGCTGGGTTTCAGAACCCAGCAATCATGTTTTGGGCTCTGGTTACAGGGATCAGAGTAGCGAAGCATGGTGGGAGTCCTTCTGGGAAGCTGTGCTGGGTTGTGGACACTTGTCAGTGGGATCAGATGCCTTACAGTGGCCAGGAATGCTGTGTGACAATCTGCTGTGATTGCTTTCTCTGTATCACATCTGAGATCCTTGTATATAGTGTTAAGTGGGGTTAAAACACAAGCTCATCAGATTTGCATGGTCATATGGTTTAGCTTCTCACAGTTCTGCACAAAATGGGGGTGAATTGTAACATGGTACTTGAAACAATTTTGTAACCAGGCTCATTGGGCTTTGCCTATACATTGTGTGTTAGTTCTGTACTTCATCTACAGTTTTTCCTCTATTGTGTTCTGTGTCAGTTGCAATCTCTGCAATGCCTAGGTTCTGTGTATTCTTGTCTATTCTTCAAGGACAGTTCAGATGCTACATCTTTTTGTTCAGCCTTCTCTGATCCTTGACCACTCCTGCCTGCATCTGTCTAAGTACGCATTTGCTTTCTCACTGGACTCCCATGAGCATGGTAAGCTCTCTTGGTCATAGATATCGTCCCCTTTCTACCTTGTTCTATAAGTGTTATGGGAAGAGGCTTGGGTGGTGGTTCTAGACATATGTTTTGGGGTTTGACAGCCAACTGATTGGCTTATTAGTCCAGTGACTTTGGATGAAACTGGAATATGAGTTTCTAGAGGTTTCTGATTCCTGTCTGTAGCTTTATAAACTTAACTCTGCACATGGCACACAGTAGGCACATCAGGAATGTGTGTGGGGTAAATGAGTGGAGAATGGATCTGCAGTGTATCCTCATAGATCATTAGTTAATTTTCAACAATTGGCTAATGATTAATGGTTCCCTGAGAGGCTGACTTTCATTGTCCAATATTAATGAAATTGCAGGAAACACCTGCCAGACTTCACCTTTAATTTCAGGATTGTATGTTTCTTGGCAAACTTAATTCTTTATATTTGAAGCAGGAGAGAAGAAAGAAGGGTACTTCTTGCTACTGTTTGAATCCTATCACAAGCTGACTTTTGTGTTCAGTACTGTACGTTAGCTACATTGTGAATGATTCCTTGTGGGTGGATGTGAGTGCCATGCTTCATTTAAAGATTGGTGGAGGAAGAGCCACAGAATGCCCAGGGTAGACGGACTTGCAGCACAAAACTTTTCTCAAATTGGTTCCTAATAACAAAGAGTGAACCAGTTCATCTTTTTTTGTTTTGTTTTGTTTTACCTCATTTTGATAAAGGACAGGTTGCCTAGATTGAACCTTTGTTGAAAAGATATTACTTTGATTGTGGATGATTTTTTGGAAATAAAATTCATCTCAAAGAATTCAGATTTGCTACTATTAAAGTTTCTTAAGAAGAATTCTAGTTATATCCTTACTTGTTTGGATTGTTAAACAAACAATTGGTGTTGCATAGTCACACCTTATGCAAAGAGTCTCCCTGCTCAAACCCTTGAACAAATTGCCAGAACCCTTCAGATTACAAATTACAATCACTCAGATTGGCTTAGCTGAAAGAAAAAGGGTGTATGTGTGTGCTTGTAGGGTTTTCTTTCTTCTTTTGTGGTGCTGGGGATGTTACCCAGGGCTCTACCACTGAGCTACATACCCAGCCCACTGCAGTTTAGTAAATGAGTTAACTGAAGAGTCCAGGGGGTAGAAATTGCATCAGACACAGCTGGAAAGGGGGCTTAAAGGTGTCATCAGGATTCTATCCCTGCACCCCAACCTTCAGGTTTCTGAGGCTAGATTCTGACTGTCCAAAGCTCAGCCTCACATGCTGCCTTAAATGTGCATCTTCCAGCACCCATTTTGGGGGAGGGCATGTGAGTAGATACATTCCTTTCTTAACCTTAGCTTAAATTAAATATTTTAAGATTGATTGTGTGAGAAACAGCAATCTGTAATAGATTGGTGGATAGTTTACTTTTTTAAAAACCTTCCCCATCAGTGTTTAATTTTTAATTTTCTGCAAAATGTGAGGAGTACTTTATACAGAAGGCACAAAGTTTTGGGAAGAGTCTCAAGTCCATCTACTCTGGGCATTTTATGGCTCTCCCTCCACCAATCTTTAAATGAAACATGACACGCATTCACCTGAAAAGAATCATTCACAATGTGGCTAATGTACTATACTGAACACAATAGCCAGTTTATGACAAGATTCAAAAAAAATTGCAGAGGCTATAGAATTCTGGATGGTTGGCCACATAGGGACTGTGTGCAGTGTTATCATTGAGTGGATGGATGTTCCATAGGGAGAGATGTTGGTGCTGCAGAGCAGGGGTTAGTTCATCTAGGAGTGGATATTAGCACCTCCACTTCTGCATTTTGCTGTGCACAGACAACTGGAGTTCTCTGCCATCAGAAGTTGCAGAATGTGTCCCCCAAGTCCTGTTCTGTTCATGTGATGGGAGTAAGCAAAGTGATGGAGGGTGTTTCCCTTTTTAATTCAAATGAGATCAGTGTTCTCCCAGCTGGGGTTCTTGTGCACAGTAAGGGTGTTTTGTTGGGCAGAGAAAGCTGAAAATGACTGATGGGGAGGAAAAGACCAGAAAGATTGAAGGTGGGGACAAAGGAGGAACTGCTTGAAGTGATCAGTCAGCTACAGGACCTCTGTGTTCTATGTGCATGTGTGTGTATGGTGGGGTGTGGGGGGGGGTTGTGGTGGGTGTTATTGACACAGACCTTGTAGGATGAAGCCTGATTCATCTACAAGGATGAAGAAGAAACCCAGACATGACCCAGGTTGGGGAAAAAGACTTTCTTCTTCTCCAGAACTTCAAAGCAGTTATTGATGCAATTTTTTTCCCTCCTTCCTGCTGGGCAAGTGGTAATTTTAGAAATCCCAGGATATCTGTTGAAATTATTGAATGAGTGAACATGAGGGTCAGGCTGGAGGGAGTTGAAGGGTGACAGAAGAAAGGGAAGGCAGGTGCAGACTTCTCAGAGGTAGTGTGATAGGATACCAGCTGGCCAGGACTGGCCCTGCAGGAGCCCAGCTTGGAAGGAGGAAGGAAGAAGGAGGTGGCCTTGCTTAGCTTGTGGATCACTGGGCTGGGCAAGAGGCTCATGCTTTTTTGCCTCAGTCACCCACCTCCCTCTACAGTCAGCTCCAGAGGGCCCCCTGCCTGCTGTACCTGTGTCCTTGGGGGAGTCTAGCACAATGTGGACTCACAGATATTTTTGTAGAGCTGTAAGGACACTTACATTTTCATTTCTTATAAATAAGGCACCTTTATTCAACAATAAATGAGGCACCTTTATTCAACAAATATTTATTGAGACCTACTCTGCAGAGCATACCTACCCTGTGTTCTTGGTTTCTGGCCCATTTGGATATGGCTCCCCATGTTATTCCTGCCTTTCCATGAGGGAAAACCCATAAATGGGGTTATAGAACATATGTGTCTGTACATATGTCTCATATTTTACATTCTTAACATAAGCCATCAATTCAAAATTTACACAAGCCTACTTATAGTGGTACATGCCTGTAATCCCAGTGATGGAAGGCTGATACAGGACAATTGCATGTTTAAGTACAGCCTCAGCAATTTAGCAAGTCCCTCTCTCAAAATGAAAAATAAAAATGGCTTGGGATGTAGCTCAGTGGTCAAGCATTCCTAGGTTCAATTCCCAATACCAAAAAAAAAAAAAAAAAAAAAAAAGAAAATCACACAAATAACATCTAAGGACATAATGGTGGGATTTATTATGTATTTGTGCATACACAAATTATGACAATATAATTTGGCCAATATCTTTCCCACTTTCTCCCTCACCTGTTCCTTTCCTCTAATCTACTGAACTCCTTTCGATTTTCATGAGACCCCTCCTGCTATTACTGCCATCTTTCTTTCCTTTTTTCTTCTTTAGCTTCCGCCTAGGAGAGAAAGCTTACAATCCTTGATCTTCTGAGTTTGACTTATTTCACTTAACATACTTTACCCAACTCATTCTAATTGCAGTAATCAGTGTAATGTGAGTCTTCAGAATTGTTTCTCATTTTGTGCGTGTGTGTGTGTGTGTGTGTGTGTGTAGAGCATTTTGAAATATGTAGTTTATTTTAAATTTCATTCAGGTGGGAACATAGTGCATGTATTATACAGCTTCATTTTCTCCATTTAATATGTCTTTTAAGTCTTGCCATATTTGATGCAAAAATCAAACAACTTCTTCATTGCTGTAAAAATATTCCATGTACAAATGGACCACAGTTTGTTTAATTGTTCTGGTTCTGGTGAACCTTATGTTAGTCTCAAAAGTTTTGCTGTTTTGAACACTGCTGTATTAAATAAGTTTTCTTGTGCTTCTTCATGCACACAAATAGACATTTCTCTGGAATAACTACTTAAAAGTCAACTCTCTGGGTTGGCAGGTATTTGTATTTTTAATTTCCATACTCACTGCCACATTGTCCTTGACTAATCCTGTACCAGTTTTACTCCCACACCCACCACATCTCTTTGAGAGCAGGAGTCATTCACTATGATGAGTGATCTCATTTGTTACGTATTTTAGGAAGAAAAAGGACTTTTGGGGTACTGTATAGCCTTTCTCTTGGTTGTTAGTAAGCATCCCCAAGTATTTGGTTAGAGAAGAAAGTCTGTGAACCCAGGCACTAGATTTTCATAATTGTTTTTGAACCAGTGACCCAGATAAAAGGCATCAGAACTTATTTTTTCCACTTGCTTTGGGGGCCCTGAACTTGGGTGCTGTAGAGCTTTCAAGTGAAATTTTCATTATAGGCAGTTACTAGGTAAGTTTTTAATATAAAAACTGAGTCTTAGTTTGGGAATGTCTACTTTCTACATTTTGGTTTTGAGATGGATATTGTCTTTTTGTCCCTATTCATAGAGGAAAAAAAACTATCCAAGTTGGTAATTTCTGATATCCCGTGTTACTTGAATATTAACAAGTTTACTTTTCATACACATTCATTATTATTCTTATTCTCTATATAAAGTCTCTCTATAAAGTTAATGCCCCTTCTACTTCCAAAAGCTCTGAGGTGGGTTAGAAAGTGGGATTTGATGAAATATTGGGCAATGGGGAATTGAAACAAAGTAGACCTGCCAAGGCTCTTCACCTGAATGGATTGCTAACATTTGGGCACTCCACTGGACTTTAGGACTTCCAGCAGAGGCAGGAAAAAAGAGCACATCCAAGAGACTTTTATCCTCTCCACAAAGGGAAGCAGCTGCATACCTTCAGAGAAGCACTTTCTAGGAACCAAACTGAAGGAGGCATCTCCAGCATGGGTCCTTGTACAGCATAAGGTATATTGTTGAGGCACTGCACGGCATGACTCTGCTGTGCTTTTGTAAGAGTCAGAATTGCCATGTTACCGTCTCTGCACTTATTTTTTTCTAAATGGCTAGGGTAAACATTAAACTATGGTACGAATGAAAGCATTTCTGTACTCTAAAACAACTTTGCTTTTTGATTATATAAATTAATAGCACTAAAGCTGGGAAGATTAAAAGTGAATAGTTTCACATAACTAACATTAAACTATTCATGAAGTACTTTTTTGAGCATTTATTACATGTAAAATATAGTCCATTAAACACATTAGAATACTATGGAAACTTGGTTCAAGTTGAGATGCAAAAGGATAGTATGTACTAATATAGAGAACCCTTCCTTTCTCCCCTCCAAAAAACATTTTTGGATAGGTATGGTTTTGTTATTTTAATCTAATCTCAGGAAGTGACCAGTATTATTAAAAGATCACGTTCCTGATTGTTCTTCATTAAATAAATAACAATGAGGTATAATGAAACACTGTTTATATTTAAATGACTGCTTTTAAACTATACAAAAACCAGCTTAAATGGGTAAAATGCCACCCTTTTATTCCAGTAATTAGCCTCTTAGTCCTTTTTTCATGATAATGCACAAGTGAACTTCTCTTTGGGCTTACACAAATTCTGAAGTTTTTAAATATAAAATAATGGCAAATCTAAAACTTCAGAATTTTTATTTGATGGAAATGCAATTAAAATGTTAAAAAAAATTTTGTTTTTTCTTTTCGGTACTGGGGATAAAACCCAGGGGCACTTAACCACTGAACCACATGCCCAGCCCTTTGTTTTTGTATTTTATTTATAGACAGGGTCTTACTGAGTTGCTCAGGGCCTCGCTAAGTTGCTCAGGCTGGCTTTGAACTCGAGATCCTCTTGCCTCAACCTCCCCAGCCACGGGGATTACAGGTGTGTGCCACCATGCCTGGCTAAAATGTTTAGAATTTTAAATTCGATTAAGGTGGGAAAGTAAACACAGCTAGCATAATTGGTGAGAGAGATGTTT
Source organism: Glaucomys volans (assembly GCA_020662805.1). Lineage (NCBI taxonomy): Eukaryota > Metazoa > Chordata > Mammalia > Rodentia > Sciuridae > Glaucomys > Glaucomys volans. The sequence continues at coordinate 934,104 of JAJEJO010000602.1, read as the reverse complement.
AACATTTTTTTTTTTTTTGTACTGGGGATTGAATCCAGGGGCACTTGACCACTGAGCCACATCCCCAGCCCTATTTTGTATTTTATTTAGAGACAGGGTCTCACTGAGTTGCTTAGGGCCTTGCTAAATTGCTGAGGTTGGCTTTGAACTGGAGATCCACCTGCCTCAGCCTCCCAAGTGCTGGGATTACAGGCGTGTGCCACCGTGCCTGGCTAACATATGCTTTTTGTAGAAAGCTATGGTCTACTGTGGTCAAGGGTAGAGAAAGCTTTGGTATATTATGTTGACCAAATGAATTAAGCTAATTGATGCATTAAAGCCAGGTGGAACAATAGTAGATTAGGTGCCCTGGTGTGAATTTAACCTAGTGTTGAAGCAGAGACGTGATGAGGTTGAGATTGGAGAGATCCATGATGGCCTTTAGCTAGATTATTCCTTTGTAGACCTGGCAGTGTGATTTACTTAGGGTCATGTGATGAGACAGGACTCAGTGGGACCTTAACCCAGGACATCTGTCTTCATTCTTTCTTCTCACTCCAGTAATAATTTGAGGCCTGTGGAAGCTGTGCACTTCCAGATGACTGAGGGGCAGTACCTGGACAGCAGGGGTAATAGTGACAAAAGATTATCTCTTCGAAGTGAGCTAGGTATTGAGTCCACTTTTAACTATCTCAAGTTTTTTTCTTTGCTTATCTTCCAAAAGATACTTTTGATCACTTCTTTCTACCCCATCTAATTTTATAAAATATTGTGTTACTTTTTTCACAAAATTTACCTGCCAAAATCATTTGGCCATAAACTGTCTCATTGTTTTTGAAGAAATGGTCAGGATACTGGCCAGCTGCTAGAGTAGGGCAGGAGAGAATGGTCAGAGCTGTTTTGTAGGTGCAGCAGGTCTTTCCTCATTTTTTTCATGAACCTCACTGCCTTGTCTTTTTGTCTATAACTAGAGGCATGGTGGTAACTGCCTATATAACTAGCTCATGGCTGACATTCACTGAGCTAGGTGGACTTTCCATATATAATCTCCTTTAACTCTCCATTAATCCTTAACATAAGCCCGTGAGGGAGATGTTGTTAAGACCTTCATTTTATAGATGAGTGGTTAGATTGCTTGCATGAGGCCATGCTGTTCTCATGAGGGTTAGGATGAGTCACACCTGGACTTCTGCTTAAGTGTTCATACTCAATCTCTAGGCTCAGAAAGAAGTCAAGGCTCTTAGGCTGATGGTGCTTAAACACCAGCAGCAGCAGGAGCAGAGGTGAGGCTCCAGAGAGGTAACAGCAGAACCTTGTGGGTGAGTCTTCCTTGAGCAGGCTTCACACTGCCAAGATTGGTTAGTGCTGGCGCAGAAACTTTTATCCTACCTCATTCCCACCACTCAGAGGCATTTTCAGGCTTGGGGCAGGAACCGGGGTTGTGGTTGGAGAGAAGGGCAGAGGTTTTTTAACAACCTGGTAGCCTTCTACCAACCTTCTTAATCATCAAATTAAAATGAGAATGACTAAAGAAGTTTAAATTTGGGCATCAAGCAGATTTTCTTGCATTTTAATTCCTTGAAAAGCATTGCTTTGTAAGTGGTAAATCGAGGAGCTCTTGCAGTTTCCTTCAGAGGTTTGCTGAGTGCTGAGTGGTTGTACTGCACAAGCCACTAACATCATTGGTGGGTGCTAGAGTCAGACCTGGCTTAGTCCTCAGCCTTGCCTTTCATGGTGTGTGACAGGAGCAAACTGCTTTTTCCTTTCTTTGTCTGTTCCTTTCCTGAAAAAGAGAAAATGAAGCAGCTGAAGGGGTTAGCCCAGAGTCTGGCGCATAGAGAGCACTGTGCTTCGAATCTACCAGCCTGTCTACTTTACAGATGAAACTGAGGCTCCTGGAAGACCGACCGACAATCTTGCTCCATGGTACCCAGTGAGGAGGTGACAGGATCTCTAGCTGTATTAGAAAAGTTTCCCGGGTAGTTATCTGAATGTGGGTTTGATTTCTAAAGCCATTCTGTAGAAAATATCTTCACCAGACTGATTCAGTCCACTTGTCCGACTGATGAGCTTACGTTAGTAGTGATCAGAAAGGGTTTCAGGTGGATCTAGTGAAGAAGTGACCTGAAATTTACCCTGCTGGTCACAGAAGAGCCTAGATGTGGACCATGCTTCTCCATTTAAACAATACAGGGTTATTTTTTTAGGGTCACCAAGGAAAAAAGTGGTCAGGATCTCATTTTGCCAGGTCGGGGAAACTGAAGTCTCAGTCTACATAGTGATCCAGGGTGTTTAAAAACAGAAATTGAATGCCCAACATCCTCCCCATGAGGTGTGGTGATGTCTCTGTATACCTTTTTCTTTTTGAATATATGGTTCTTTTATTCTTTTTTAGTTACACATGACAGTATAATGTATTTTGACATATCATACATACATGGAACATAATTCCATTCTTGTGGTTGTACCTGATATGGAGTTACAATGGTTGTGTATACTACTAATTCATTTTACTAGTTATACTACCAATTCATTCTATCTTTCCCATTCCCATCTATATACTCTTTTCTCAGCTATACTGGACCAGCTGTCCCTTGTTCTCTGCATGGCCTAGGCAGAAGTTCTGATCATCTCTCCATTTAAATGTTGCTTAGAAGAGGAAAGAAAAGAGCTAGAGTGTAAAACAGGTGTTTGGAGAATTCTGTCTTGATAGCTGTGTGATTCCTAGAATCAGAATGATGACAGTAATCACCAGTGTCTGAATGGGCGTACACAGCCTATATGGTTTTTGCTTCACATTGACTGATTTCATTTTCACAGTGATTTTGTATTGCTCACTTTTTATAGCTGAGGCTTGGGGCTGCGAAATGACTATCCAAGATAAGCAGCTAACTAGGATGTGGACATCATGTGGTATTTTCCTGCTGTAGTGGAGGTTCCCCCCCACCTTGTCACTCAAAAGGGAGACCTAGGCTTACAGATGGGATGTGCCTTGTTAGAACTAGGGTTCACTAGAACCCAGGTGATTGGTCTTCTCTACTGCATGGCCCTTAACCTCTCCTGTAAGATGGGAGTGATAATAGTAACACTTGCCTTACATTGTTAAGATTAAAAGTGATTTTGTGTGGGAATCACCAGTGCTGTACCATTAATTTTCTTACACATCAATCTCACTTTCTCAGGCTTTTAAGGCCTGCCCTCATCTAACTCCCTTCTTGAGACAGCAGAGACTTAGTAGGAAGACAGATCTGAGTTTGGGTACCACTTTTAGTGTGGGCTAGCTTTGTGACTGAACAAATTATCTTACCTTCCTTAGTAAAATGGAAAAATGACCCTTGTCTCACTTTTAGCTTAGGGTCTTTGTGGGAAGTAAATAATGTTCGAGTCCTGGTTTACCAAAAGACATTGATTAATCAGTCCAACGGTCAAAGGTAGTTCCAGAGAGGCTCCCTCTGCCCTACAACTGAAGTTCAGAGAACTTGGCAGTATCTAAGCATTAAGGAAATCTCTTCCTCTTTCCCCTTTGAAGTGCACGAGGCTTTAAAAAAAAATCAGCCATGGGCCATATCTGTTAAATCCCTGTGATTTCCCCAAGAGTGTTTTGTTTTCCTTTGGCCCATGTTTTTTCCCCTCTTTTGTTTTTTAAGCCCAGTTCATGGCTGTGTAAAGAGGAACGTACCCCTTCACTTTTTTGTTGTTTTTTTTTTCAGTGAGGGGCTTGCTGGCAGTGGCAAGTTGGAGGAGGCTGCCAGGTCGGGCAGCAGAGGGAATGGCAAGTGGTGCTACTGCCTGCTGCTCTTGAGATGGTGAGGTCAGCCTTTCTAAAAGACAAGCACATCTGGGAGTGTGGGGGTTGATATTCGTGCCCCACATGATGTTTCTGTGGGAGTGTGTTCTCCTCTGTGCTGTGAACTAGTGAGGCCTGTGTGTCATGGCTTGCACCCTTTCCTTTTAGGCACCAGAGTAAGCATTTCATACCCTTTTTCTCATCTGTTTACAAAAAAAAAAAAAAAAAATACAGTAACTAGCATTCCCAATTTATTGATGAGGCAAGTGAAGCTCAGAAGAGTTAACTGACTCTCTGCTGAGGGAATCAAACCGTAAGATCGTAAACGGGGCCTGTAATTACTCTCTTCAGTGTTCTAACATTGTGCCCAGCAGTGAGAAAGAATGTCCAGGAGAGAATGCCAAACTTGGAGTCAGGTTCCTGACTTTGAATTCCTGCTCTGTAACTTCACTTCTGTGTGACCTCCACTTTCCTCAGTGGTCATAAGTAGAAGGCAGAAATTCCAGTGGGTTGTGTGTGCAAGTATTTTATAATCGACACAGCAGTACACACATGGGGAGCATTACCCTTTTGTCTGTCTCACCTTTCCCTCTAGTCCCTCTAGAAAGCAGCACAGGGTCCTGAGCCCCAGTTCCACTCTTATCTCTCCTTGATGCCAGTGCTACACCTGAGCCCCAGGGAAGAAGGGTCACACCTGCCAATGCAGCCACAGTGATGGTGGTGGGGGAGAGGCTGAGGTTTCAGAAAGGAGGTGGGGCAGAGAAAGGGAGAGACTGAAAAAACCCATCAGACCTGGAGTTTTGAAATGATCCTCTTCTCTACCTTCTAGAAGAAGCTGCTTCAGGATTTCAAAGGCCAGCTCTTATTTGAAGTCCTGACTATTCCTTGAGCTCCTTGAGATTTGTGGAATTCTTTGTGCTTGTGAAATGCAAACCACAAACGATTTTGCATAGTAATGGATAGGCTTGTGACCCAGCCAGGCCTTTAGGCAAGCCAATGATATTTCCTGGTTTTAAGTGTGAACAGAGCATAGTTAATATCACATCTTCACTCTGTTCCTCAATCTGTCTTCATTTTGTCTGTGATGAAAGGCTGAAGTAATGCACTTGGTCATGGCCTGAGGCTGGCTAGCCATCAGAGGATGGAGGTTCTGATGTGTGGGTCTCTACTCTTTCCTTGGGTTGAGTTGCTGAGGCTGGCTGTGTGGTATGCTAAATCAGGTGGGTCTAATTAGCTGGTGCCTTCTTTTGGTAGCACTGAATGGACTAGTCCTGGGGCAGGGGCCAGGGAGCAGACCTGTTTTTGAACCATACTATTGTGTTTGAGACTGTTTCATATCTAATAAGAATGTGAACTTCTTGTGGGCAGGGACCCAGTCTTCCTGTTCTCTTAAATTCTCCATGGTCCCTGGCATGGGGTGCTCAGTAAGTGATAGGTCATTTAATGAAGTTTACTGCTTACATGTAGCACCCTGAGGTTGCTTTAATTGTCCCAACTATTTTCTTATAAGAAAATAAAACACAGCTGGGTGTGATGGCACATGTCTGTAATCTCTCTCTCTCTCTCTCTCTCTCACACACACACACACACACACACACACACACACAAATATATATAAAAGTAATTTTTTTTTTTTTTGGTACTGGGGATTGAACCCAGGGGTGCTAAACCATTGAGCCACATCCCCAACCCTTTTCAATATTTTATTAGAGACAGGGTCTGGCTGAGTTGCTGAGGCTGACATTAAACTCCTGATTCTCCTGCCTCAGCCTTCTTAGCCATTGGAGTTACAGGCGTACACCACCACTCCCAGTTGTGTTCTGACTATTTTCTTTTTTTTTTGCAGTGCTGGGGATCGAACCAAGGGCCTTGTGCTTGTGAGGCAAGCACTCTACCAACTGAGTTATATCCCCAGCCCCATGACTATTTTCTTAAGAGGAGTCTGATGGTCTCTCTTTCCAACCTGGGAACAGAATGCTGGAGATAGGCCCCCTTGTGGGGAGATTTATTGCTTAATGAAAACATCAGAACTTAAAAGACCAAAACATGGTGCTCCCCTAAAGGTAGTCACTCCAGAGGATTCACCCTGATCCAGTGATGTTGGAACACTTGTTTTTAGAGCCAATTTCTACTTTACATTTTGCTTTGCTTCTGGTTAACAATGAGGTTGATCCAGGTCTATCACTGACCAACCTTAGAGAAACTCTTAGATTTGATTTACTTACAAATAATCATCTTCAAAGAACCAAGTCATCTTGTCTTTGAAGAATAGAATTGTCATAGGCTCTGAAGAAGGTTTTTGCTGCATTTTGAAAATGTTCTGAGGAGTGGCAGTATTATCAGAATCATGTGTCTAGCTTCCCAAGTTTACTACTTGGAAGGAAACACTTATTTACATGATTCTGGTATGTTTATTAAACAAAACAGCTTTACGACTTTTGCAGTTACACTTTTCTAAGTCTGCAGTCTTGCCTGGTCTAACATTCTTGCTGTGCCAAGAATTTTTGCACCTCGACTTTTCTCTGTAGCCTTGGCCCCAGGGAAGTGGGAAAGCGAGATGGTTTTTTCCTGGCCCACACCTGGGTTTTAAAGGCCTTCCTCAGTCTCGGCAAGGTGTACTTTTATGTTATCCCATAGTCTAAGGACTCAGTTCTAGAGTTCTGCAGATTGGTGGTTCATGCTGACCCCTGCCAGGGATTGGGGGTTCTCAGGAACCAATGTAATTGTGTCGTTCACAGCTGTTGTTTGGGTTATTTACAGAAATTGAATTACTTGAGTTGCCAGCAGGGCTCCTTGGGCTTGACTCAAGAATATGTAAGTCTCTGCATTTTTTCCTTGCCTTTTAAAAAAATGCATTTTTGATAACAAAATTTAGACAATTTTATCTTAGCTGTAGCAGACAGAGTTCTGCCCTTGCTATGTGAGACAACAAAACTGCTTTAAAAGGAAGTGTCTCTTTCATAAATTAAGCATCTTTGACCTAACCCTGTGTTCTGTAGCCAGGCTCAGATGATCACTGCTGGTCACTTTGTACCTGGCTTTGGGACCTAGGGTCAGACAAGAGAACCAAACTGTGTAGGAATTATGGCATGTTTATGCTTTTTTTACTTTTCTTTTTTTTTGTTCTGGGGATTGAACCCAGGGCCTCCTGCATGCTAGGCAAATGCTCTACCACTGAGCCATATCCCCAGCTCACTGTACTTTTTTTTTTTTTTTAAAGCAGCCTTATTTAAATATTCATATACCATACAACTCACTGGTTTAAATTATACAGTTCAGTGATTTTTACTCACAGAGTTGAGCAACCATCATCAAAATCAACTTTATAACATCTTTATCACCCTCAAATGAAATCCCATTAGCCATCACATCTCTTTTCCATCTGGCTCCCCTTGCTCCAGCCCTGTACAACCACCAATCTGCTTTCTATTCCTATGGATTTGCCTATTCTGGTTATTTTATATAAATGGAATTATGCAATAGGTGACCTTTTGAATCTGACTTAGCCTACAGTTTTCAAGTTTCATTCATGTTGTAGAATGTTTCAGTACTTCATTACTTTTTATGACTGAATGATCTCCTATCATATGAATATATCATACTTTATTCCTTCTTTAAGTGATGGACATTTGAGTTTTTGAGATGCAGTCTTGCTAGGCTGATCTACAACTCCCCAGCCCAAGCAAACTTCCCTCCTCAGTCTCCCAAGTAGCTGGGTCTACAGATGTGTGCCAGCATGCCCAGTTGTTTCCACTTTTGGCTATCACAGACAATGCTAACAAAATTCATATACAAGTCTTTTTTTTTTTTTTTGCCATGCTGGGGGTTGAACAAAGGACCTTGTGCTTACGAGGCAAGCACTCTACTAACTGAGCTATATCCCCAGCCCCATATATAAGTCTTTTGTGTGAATATGTCTCTGATTCCCTGGGTCTATGCCTAGGAGTGAATTTGCTTGGTAATATAGTAACTTTGACATTTTGAGATACTGAAGTTTTCCAAAGCAGCTGTACTGTTGTATGTTCCCACCAGCAACATATGAAGATTTTCTGGGAATCTTAAAACTGGATAGGGCCTTCAAGATCCTCTGTTCCAGCTGTCTGAGTGATGGGAAGCACTGTGATTCTGAGAGGGTGTTTCTTGCTCAAGGTCATAAACAAAAAAAAGAGTCAGGACTGAATTCAAATCTCTGTACTTTCACCTTGGGTATGATCAGTTTCTATTCTGTTTCTGAAGCCAATAGATGTGACTTGCAGAAATAGAGCTGAAAGATGCTCAAGAGGAGTGTGTTCCTTTCTGAAGAAGCTAACTCCAGACAGTGAATGAATAGACCTGCCCTTTGGACAAGGGGAGACGTTGAAGATCTCTTCTTTTTTGTATTGTAAATTGAACCCAGGGGTGCTTTACCACTGAGCTGTAGCCCCACCCCTTTTTATTTTTCATTTTGAAACAAGGCCTCACTAAGTTGCCCAGACTGGTCTTGTGATCCTTCTTCCTCAGCCTCTGGAGTTGCTGGAATTATAGAAGTGTATTGTAACTGGCCAAGAGGCTAAAGAACCGAGTTCTTTTGGCTGCATTGGTTGGTGGTTTTTTGGGTCCACCTTTGCTGTGTGAGACATTGAAACCCTTTTAAAAAGAGGCCCCTTGTTTAAGCATCTTTGACCAAACCCAGTATTCTGTAGCCAGTCTCAGATGATTGCCTCTGGTCACTGACATCTGGTATGGGGACTAGAATTAATTGAGTGATGACATACTTCTTTTTAGGGGTAGTAGGTTATAAGAATTTGCATGATGCTAGTGAAGTGGGGTGGGAGGCAGGAACACCTGAAAAACTGGGCATTCTGTGACAGTAATATGGAATATTCTAGTCTGTCCTGCGCTAGTGCCCTCTGTGGGGTCATCTTTATATCAGATGCATATAATCCTAAGGACCATCTGAACCACTGATCCCAGGGTCACCAGGACTACAGAAAGAATCTCAAAGGAAGTGCTTTATGTACAAGGATGTTTTATCATACCTTAGTGATGGGAGACACTGACTGTACCAGGATAGAATATTCCAGACCAGAGATAAACCTAGAGAATATGTTGGAGAAGAGAGGGGTTCACTAAGAGTCACAGCAAATTAGTGATAGTAAAACCTAGACTAGAATCCAGGTCCTCTGGCCCCTTGCCATATGCTTATTCCCAATGCAGGTTGTATGTCTTCATTTGCACAAAGATCAATACTTCATACACACGAGCAAAAGGACTTCTTGGAGACTTTGCCTGGCTTAGATGATAATTTATTTAGTCTACATTAGGTTCTAGGTCCTGCCCTCAAGCTCTTCTTTGTCATTCTCATTTTAGAAAGTATTAAGAAACCTTTCCATTTTGGCAAGATCACCAGGGTTCTCATTTTTATCTTCCCCATCTCCAGGATCTATTTTCTGCAGGGAGGTCTGTCCTTGACTTTAAAGAAAGCTTCTGGAAACAAAGAGCCTTGTTTTTTGAGAAGGTCAGTCTCTTCCACCAGATTCTGAGAGCCTCGGGGCAAGGGCAGTGTAGTCTCTGTTGCCTCTCAGGACTGACTGGTGCAGAGTGTTTGTTAGGGAATATCTGTGAATTTGCTCTTGCAGGAAAACTGCCCTTTTGATGGGTTTCTGAGATGTGATTCCTTCTCCCTATGGTTCTGAAATTTTATCAGTTCCACTTTGGACATTGTGGCCAGAAGAAATGGGGTAATTTTGTTCATCACAGGGGGAGTTGCCCATTTTCCCTTTGAACTTAATAAAAGCAGGAGAGCTTTCACACTTGTGCTGTGAATGTAAGGGTTACTTTTTGCTGAATTGTGCTGTAGGTGGACGGAGCCCAACAGGACATCCTGGGAAGTATTCCCAGAGCAGGGAGGGGGCAAGTATGGAATTGTGGAAGGAATTCTGTGCCATAAACACAGAATATCTTGTTTAATAGTGGAACTTTTCTGTTTTCTCCTCTAGAGGTGGAAAGCAGTTCTTTTCAAAGACAAGCTTAATGACTATTGTGCCAGCACACACAACTACAAGATAAATTTATGCACCAGTTTAGCACTAGAAATGCCATTTACAAAAGATTTGCATGGAAATCTTAAAAATAGGTTGAAAACATCCCGGGCACCACTGGTGTACTTTTAGTTATTAGGGACAGAACTCTAGGGATGAGAACATGGTGCAGAGATCTGACCCAGGTCAGAGCACCTGTGTACCTGGCCTCTAATGCCTTTTTGGGGGTCCTTTTTAATTAATCCCTTGTTCAACTTTTACCAAGGCTTATGTTTCTCCGGTTGGAGCAGAATAAGTTTTCAGGCTGAATTACTTGGATCATTGCCTTTGTTTTCTTTTTCACATAGCCTGTGGATATCTGGCCTTTTCAGCCAAGGAAAATGGAAATGGTTTTAAACACTCACTTGAGCCATGAATTTCAACCATGTATTAACTTGCTGCTTATTCCTTGATTTTTTTTTTTTTCATATCCTCTGAGAAGCAATGAAATGACACAGGAGCAGGTCTCCAGGGTCATTTCAAGGAACTGTGAAGCCTGGAGCTGAGGGGAGAGGCTAGGGAGAGTGGAATTGTGTCTTTAGCTGGTGTTGCCCACAGAGCCCACTGCCTCCTTAACTCCTTCCCCTTCTCCTCTCCCTCTACTGTTACCTTCCTTTGTGTGTGTGTGTGTTTGAGCTTCCACTTAAGATTTCATTTGAGGGAAAAAGTTTCTGACAACTTCTTTTGTAGGCAGCAGAGGCAAAGATGGGTCTATATCTTACCCTTACTTGAGTCTGCAAGAACTCTAGGCTGAACATTTGGGGCTGAATTCTTGTTCCTTCCTCCTGGGAGTGAGCCATAGGGTATATTATGTACCAAGGTCTCACCTTTGTCTTCAGCTCATAGCTATGGCTTAGCTCTTTGCGGCAGCAGAAGCAAGAAACCCGTATCATGAATAACAGTCACTTTAAGTGTTTTTGTATAATATTGACATTTTTACAAATAGTACTACCTCATTTTTAATGTGAAAAAAGGGCTAGATCAGGTCATTAACTAATTCCTGTGTTCTTCCAAAACTGTTTTCCTAAGGAGGAGACAACCCAGGGATGAAGAGTAGCTAGGAGGCAAAACATCGTGACTTTAGTAGGAGAGGTGGGAAGTAAACTAGAACTAATGATGAATTAATGCTCAGTATAGGGCTTCTCGGGTTTATTTTCTGCTTTGAGTGTAGCTTTTTCTCTGTAAATCCTAAATGAGATTTATTTAATTCTTGTATATTTGGAGCTCTTTGGATGTAACATTGAAACATTCTTTAAATGTTAACTGGGGAGTCAGAAGTCAGTCCCTGACTGCAAGAGCACACAGTTCAATGAGGGTAGATGACCCTTAGTGAGCCTGGGTATTAGGACTCCACTAGTCACAAGTAATGGGCCCAAACCCAGCATAGACTGGATTAAGTAAAAGAGGAATTTATTGGCTCACATAACTGACTGGTCCAGAGATAAATCCTGGAGTCAGCTCAGGGGCTCAAATGATGTCATCAGGATCTGGTTTCTCTCTCACCATCCTGGCTCCACTTCCTGTGTGTTGACTTCATTCTCAGACATGACTCCCCTCATAATTGCAGGAGGCCGCCAATGATTTCTAGGCATATATCCTTCTACCTTCCTTCCAGAGAAGGAAGCCTGAGTCTGTCCAGCCCCACCAGACAGACTTGTTTCATCTCATTGGTTTAGATTGGCTCATATATAACATCTTGAACCAGTTATGGGCCCAGGGATATATGAAGAACTGACTAAAACTCAATTCAGGTGCTTCACCCCTGGATCTAGAGAAGAGCTAGCTCTGCCCAGAGTGGGTAAAAAGTAGAAAGATTCAAGTCTTGATTACTGGGAACAGGTAGCAATGTCAGACTTGAACTGTAGCCTGACTCATTGGTGGGGGCTGACACTTAGTGGGCATATTCCCACTGACATATGCCTGAGCCAGAGTTTATTCCATTAAGAATACTATGCAATTTTAGTTGCACTGTGGATTTGGACACCAAATCTACTTTCCTTCAGGAACATTGTTCTTATCTGGTAGGGTGGGACTCTTAACTTCAGGTGAGTGTTAGGACTTGACTCCACTATTAGATTTGTTCCTGCTGATGACTGCTTGAGATTTTCAAGCAAATAAGGGTAAATGAGGACAGTTGGTGCAGTGGCATTCCTTGACACTGGCTGTTATTTAGATACATGTCTTAACCTTCCTGGGTTTTGTGTAGCAGAGTAGTGAATGGTATAGACTTTAGAGACTTGGGAGAGTAACCCATGTTATGTCTTGGCTTTCTCACTGAGCCTCAGATTCCTTGTCTATCAAATAGTAACCACCTCATGGAGTTGTTGTGAGAAATAAATGAAGTGATATGAGTAAAAGCACATTGCCTGGAACAAAGTAAGCAGCCCATAAAAGGTAGCTATTGTTATTATTTCCTAATTTGTCAAATGAGCAGGGTATACTGCCAGATAATCTCTTAAAGTTTGTTTTAGGATTAGCATTTTGTAAATCCATAAAAATCTTTTCTCCATTGCCCACCCCCACTGAGGGTTTGAGAGCTGTGTCTCTGGAGATGTTAGAAAGTTTTAAAATATCACAGCCCTCAGAGTGTATAGTGCTTCCTAATTCATGGAAGACTTTGGTCTTCATTCTCTATATAATCCTTAGAACATCCTGTGATGACACACAGCAGGAATCACAGTTCCCATTTTATAGATGAGGAAATTTGGGGCTTAGAAAGATCTGATGAATTAGCCAAGGACAGTGGCTGGAAAGTTGTAGGCCAAGGCCTACTGCCAGGAATCTCCTTGGATACTCTGTTCTCTGTAGCATTCTGTTACTCCAGTATGGATTTGCATTTCTGACACAAGTTGTTGAATTTGTTAGGTAGTCACCATTGTTTCTCATGGATTTGACTGGACAGTCATATTGTGTAGCTCTTCAGAATAAGGTTTGAGTTCATATACTGAAAAATAAGATTATCTTCTTACTTTGCACATTGGTTTGATTTATCAGGATTGTATTTGTAAACCTCTCCTGCCATTAAACTAATTTACCTCAATTTGTGTTGTATGTAATAACATAAGTTTAAAACATTTCAAAGTTGTAATCGGTAGGTTCCCAATTAGAATATGAAAAACTTGCCTAGCAGAGGTTCAGGTCATTTATCTCAGTAAAGGTAAAAATTTCTAAGGGAGGCTGGACTGTGTGAAAAATAGGTGTTTTAGTCAGCTTTTTCGGTGCTGTGACTAAATGATCTGACTAGCACACTTATAGAGGAGGAATGGTTTATTTGAGGGCTCATGGTTTCAGAGGCTTTAATCCATAGAAGGCTGGCTCCATTCCTCGGGGCTCAAGATGAGACTGAACATCATGGCGGGAGAACATCATGGTCTCACACATGAACTTTTGGGGGGACACCTCACATCCAAACCATCGCATTCTGCCCCTGGCCCCCCAAAGCTCACACTCATCTGACAATGCAAAATACATTTAGTCCATTTTCAAGAGTCCCTATAGTCTCAATAGTTCCGAGGTTGCTCAAAATTCAAGTCCAGAGTTTTTTCTGAGGCCCAAGGCAATCTTGCATTGTGAGTTCCTATAAAATTAAAAGCAGTTTACAAATATACAACATATAAAGTACTGAGTAAACATTTCCATTTACAAAAATAGGGCATAGAAAGAAGGGACGGGACCAAAGCAAGACTGAAATCCAACTGGGCAAATGAGTCCTGTAACTCCATGTCCACCACCTGGGGCAAATGGCATCTTAATGTTCTCTCCAAAGGGCTTGTGTAGCTCCACCCTTCTGGCCTTGTTTGTTGTAGCCCAAGTGACCTTTCTGTTGGCTTTGCTCATTTCCTGCAGTTTTCCTAGGGTGATGCTGCACCTAACTGGCATTTCTTAACCTCAGGGGTCTCCACTGCAAGCTTTGGCTTCCTCCTCACATTGTCTTCACTTTGACTTCTCAGGGGCGGCCTGCAGGGACTCTGACCCTGCTGCACTTTGCCTGGCCTCCAAGGCCTTCCTTAGAAATCTTGGTGGAAATCTCCATGACCCCCTAACTCCAGCATTCTGCATTCCTGCAGAACCAGCACCATGTGGTTATGCCAAAGTCTGCTGCCATCTCAAACAGTAGCAAAGCCTCCAGGGGCTCTTGTTGCAGCAGCCTTTGAGGGTCTGGGCAGCTGAGCACATTGAAAAAACTTTCTAGGCCCCCTTGTGTAAGAAGGGTGCCCCATTGTTCTCTTCTCAAGAGAATTTTCACCTTTACTCCCTCAAGATTGAAATGGGTGTGGTCTTGCCAGCTCCTGAGATGCCCTCAAGCCATCTTTATTTATCACAATAAATTTGGCTAAAAGCTGCCAGCAATATCCATGCCACTTCCTGAATGCTATGCTGCCTAGACATTTCTTCTGCCAGATTAAGCAATCCATTGCTTCTGAAATCAGCCTCATAGAAAGTCTCTGGGCATGGGCAAAATGAAGACAACTTCTTAGCCAGAACATAACATAAGTGGCCTCTACTCCAACTTCTAATAGAATTCTCCTTTTCTGAATCCTCTCGAGCCTTGTCTTTATTGACCATGGTTCTATTGCCTTTCTGGTCTTCTGTGCTCCCATCAGAATTGGCCATTAATCGCCGCTCACAGCATTCTAAAGCATTTCCAGCTTCCATTGCTATGCATCTTGAAATAACTCCTACCAATTCTAAAAATCTCAAAAAACTTTTGAACCACATGGTCAGGTTAGTTACAGCAATGACTCCACTTCTCAGTACCAATTTTTGTTTTAGTCAGTTTTTTCACTGCTGTGACGAAATGATCTGACCAGCACAATTATAGAGGAGGCAAGGTTTATTTGGTGGCTCATGGGTTCAGAGATCTTAGTCCATAGAAGGCTGGCTCCATTCCTCGGGGCTCAAGGTGAGGCTGAACATCATGGCAGGAGAGGGTGGTGGAGGGAAGCAGCTTACATCATCAGGAAGCAGAGAGAGACTCCATTTGCCAGATACAAATATATATACCCCAAAGCCATGCTTCAGTTCCCACCTCCTTCAGCCACACCCTACCCACCTCCAGCTACCACTCAGTTAATCCCATTATGGATTAGTCCACTGATTAGGTTAGTACTCTCAAAACCCAATCATTTCTCCTCTGGAACTTTCTTGCATTCTCATACATAAGTTTTTGGGGGACACCTCTGATCCAAACCATAACAATAGGTAAATCTTCAGTTCTTTGTTGTTCAATGCGTGGCTCATTCTTCCTATTTATACCCCTCCTTAAAGTATTGTGTACTGGCAGTACTTACAGTATTGCATAATCTCTATCATGGCATTAATTATTTGAAAAATGGAGTGTGCCCTGCAACTAATAGGCTATTGTTAGGACATTATTAATATTCCTCTGTGGATCTGTTGGATAGGCCACTGTTTCAAGACTTTTGGAAATGTAAACCAGATTAATCAAAAGCATTGTGCATAGTAAATGTCCTCAAGTTTGCCCTCTCATTTTTGTGTAAATGAAATGGTCACATGTACTAGCAGGAGCCAGGTCACTGGGGCATGTTTATCAGTTATTTAACAGTTTTAGGGTAGCATCTAGTCGACTGAGGATTGGGACTAAAACCAGATTTCTGTGCTCATCATTCACAAGGAATGGGCATTTTGTGAAAAGACACAGAACTTGACCTAGACCTCTTATCTAAAAGTATAAACTTCTCTCTGAAGTTATCCAAGTACAGATTATTATCAAGTGTTTTTGAGATATGCCATACATATGTGAGGTACTTAAAGTGCACAAATCTGAAGTGTGTAGCTTTGTGCATCATAATTTTTGCAAGTATATACCCATGTAACCATTCCAGATCAAGATACAGAACATTTCCATCACTCTGGGGGTTTCTGCTTGCCTTGCTGACCCCCACTCAGAAAATTTATTATTTCGATTTCTACCTTTGGCAATTAAAGGTTAGCCTGGTCCGTGAGTTTAATTATAAATGGAATCATATATTTGTACTATATGTCTGGCTTCTTTTACTCAATATAAGGCCAAAAGCACAGGTTTTCTTCAATCATGCTTGCCTGATGAACTCAATAGGAGTGAAAAGATTTTGAGAAGTTTGATTGATACTGGTGGGCAGCATGCATTTTGAAATAAAAGATGCCCTGGAACCATCATGAAATGGAACAATATAAAGACCAAGGGAGGCAGTCATCCCCAAAGAAAGGACCCTAGAATCAGAAGCTTCTGGGGCCCAATATCCTTTCTTTACCTGGTCTGTGGTATTCTTTGCCACCCACCTCCTCCACATAGGCCCTGGATAGTGCTGGCTGCTTATGTGTAACATCCCATGTGGGAGATAACATTTGAATAAGTGTGTGAGGAGGTCTCTGCATGTTTTTTAGCTCTTATTCTTTTCTATTCAGTGTGAATGTAAAATACTTTACAGGAAGAGACCTTTTGTTATTATTTATTATTTGGTTTTATAAGTCTCTTCTCTCAAAATCTGTCATTTCCTTACCTTTTTTTTGACCGATTAAATTCTGAAGAACAAGTCTATCTTTTGCTCAATTGTAGTCCTTTAATTTGGAGAAGCGAGAGCATTAACTATATTTGTGTGTATTTTTCAATGCAGTGATTTTTTCCTTTGTTTCCAAGGGTCTTAGGATCTTCTGGATTTGTCTGATACATACCCAGTCACACCATACTAAATCATACTACTGACAGAAAAGATTTGAGTTTGAATATAGAATATTTGAAGAGAAATCTAGTTTTATTGTCCCTACCCCCAACCCTGTGCCCACGGTCTTGGCCATACTTGGCAAATGCTGTACTATTAAGCTCCATCCCTGGTTCATTGCTTTTAATTCTGAAGTCAAGTTTTGACTTTTTTTCTTTTATTGTTAACATTATCTACATCCTAAGAAAGGCCTTAGTTATTTGGAGACAGTAAAGAAAAGTTTTTAATGTACACAATGGGAAATGAAGTGTACACCAGGACATTTAGGTTGTAATGAATGTTAGAGCAGATGAGTTAGGCTAAAAGAAAATTTAAATTATTTGGGGGCTTTATTCGTCTAACTTGACCTCCTAGATTATTGCCTTGTTTCCTTTCCTTTTAGACTAGCTGGGACAGTTTTTCTATAGAGGTGCCTTCTTGTTATAAATGAATTCTTCCTATCACACCCCTTCTATTGGATGTTTGAATTACTTTCCTCATTTCTAAGCAACTTCCGTGTTCCAGGCACTGTCCTCAATAGTCACAATGACGTTATAAGGTCAATAGTTTTTACTATCCCACTTGAGTAAACTGAGGCTCCTAGAAACTGTATATTAAGGTGGGTATACAAAATTTGGGGAGAACTATTAAGTGGCAACTTCAGAGTAGGAGACGAGAATGAAGAGATGGCTAAACATAAGAAATTTTAAGTGTTTTAAGTGTTTGATAGCATTAGAATTTTATCTCATGTTGGGTGTCATGGCACATGCCTGTGATCCCAGTAGCTTGGGAGGCTGAAGTAGGAGGACTGTGAGTTCAAAACCAGTCTCAGCAAAAGTGAGGCACTAGGCAACTCAATAGGACCCTGTCTCTAAATAAAATACAAAATAGGGCTGGGGATGTGGTTCAGTGGTCGAGTGCCCCCTGAGTTAAGATATCTCAATCCCTAGTACTCCCCCAAAAAAAGAAAAAGAAAAAAATTTTATTATATCATTTTTGATTTTTAAAACTGGCCTGTTGATTAAAATTTGAGATTTTAAAAAATTGTATTGTTAAATTGGTTTCTGAATGTATATTGCTGTTATGTTAATTGTTTTTGATATTTTTTCAGCACTCTTTAAACTTGTTGGGTTTTATATTCTTCTTAAGGTAGATACTATTAAGGTAGACCTTGTATAGCAGGGTCTAGTAGAGAGGAGGTGAACATCCTGAACAGAACTATGGTAAACATAGATTCAGGTCTCTTCTCTGATGTCCAGCTGTGTGACTGCTGAGTCTGAGGTACCACATTATTACAGTGGCAGTGCTGGTACCTAGTTGTCAGGCTTGGGAGTTAGGCTTGGTGGCTATTTCTCTGAGGCCTGTGACTGAGCATGCATGGGGTCATGAGGAGGTTTTTGTTCTTGTGGTGTTGGCAACATCTGTACAGTCAGTTATTGAGGATGGTTGAGATTTAAACTGAGAACTTTGCACTCCAACTCAGGCTCTTTGCTGGATCAAACTTCTTTTGATGTTTCAGCCATGCCCCCTCTGAGATATCTCTAAGTTGTTAATATATCTGTATTCCCCATCATGTTTTCTTTTCTGTCTTGGCTTCAAAGAAACTGAGCTGAATTTATTGCTTGATTAAAGTTGTTGGATTGGCTGAGGTTTTAAATATGTATTTTTTGTTTTTATGTGAAGTTTCTCCCCATTTGAGTTTTGATAATTTTATTGTTTCTGTGTCCTTTATTGTATGTAACCTTTGAAAAGTAGGTCAGGTCTACATTTTTAAAATAATTTCTAATGGAGGAGGGCCATCAGACAAATGGAAACAGATTCGAGTGACTTTGGTCAAAAAAGTTCAGGACAGGTTTTTGTTTTGAAACTCCTTTTGAAACAACTTTTTAAACTTGTTTTTTATCTTATTCCTCATCAGATGGTTTGTACAGCTCATATTTCTGTCTTCTCATCTGTGGTATGCATCAGGCGAAAGATTTTCTTTATAAAAAATTGTTTTCCTGATTTGACAGTTTTGGTGGGGTGACCTTCAGTTCTGAGCTTGTAGGCAGACCTGTGATTCCTGGATGCTGTGGGGACCACAGCCTTCTCTCTTCTTTGTGACAGGCCTGAGGTAGCCTCCCTGGAGTCCAGAGTGGCCCCCTCCAGAGCTATGGTGGAGCTGAGGGCACCAAGCATATGCTGTACTTGGCTAATACTCCTTGAATATGGGAGGATAAGATTTGGGCCATAGTTAGTAGGCGTCACTGTCCCTTTTATAGTCTGTTTTTCAGAAGTAGCTTTTATATACTTGGCCATTACTTGGCATCTACTATGTGTTGCTCACTGAGGTAGATACTGTATTTTTAAATACTTAATGATGACAGCAGCATCTTAATAATTACAAATATGACAGATTCATCATAAAGGCAATAAATCAAAAGAATAATATTGAAAAGATTCATAGTAGCTGATGTATGCAGCTCCACGAGGGAATCTGAGACTACTGTTTAAACAGGCTTCATTTACCTGGGAGTCACATAAAGGAGCAGATTCTCATTTCTGGATGGATTCTTTGTGTGTGAAGGCTCCTGGGAAACTCTTTACAGTGATTCCAGATACTTAGGTTTACAAGGAAAGTTCCTTAAACTCCCCAGCCCTTTGATGTGGCCCATAGATACTGCCTATTTCCAGAATTACTGGGCGGGGGTGTGGGGGGCGCTGGCCTTGCTTATACTTCTCTTTCCACTGTGGTTATTGCTTTCTGAAATTCAACTGATTGCTTTTCTTTCCAAATTGCTGGGTTAAGCTTTATCTTATCTAATTTTATCTCTTCCAGCAGTGTATACCCAGAGCATCATTAGAGCCTGTGCTCATTCTGTCCCTTCTACTTTTCCTGTGCTTCCCTCCACATCCCCAGGGAATAGAGACTGAATTTGCATACTCTCTGCATTTTATGGCACTGGGAGGGTGGCTGAAGGTGCTTTCTGCATTTTGAATCTCACTTTTCAGGGTCCCCCTTATCCCAATTGACATATTTTGCTTCTTCTAGAACCTGATCCTGTTTGTTTCTTGGTTCACGTCTTTTTGACCCATGATCTTTCCCACCTCCATCTGCCCTTTGGTGTGTGCATGCAGGCTTGCTTGCTTTTCTTATATCCCATTTATGTGTTATTTTCTTTTACTCCAAGCCTCTGTTCATCCAAATAATGAACTGCAGTTGGTATAATAAAATATGTAGTATGCTTATTTTATTATCAGTATGTCTCTTCATACATGTATTAGTAAGAGGCTTGGCTGTCAATTCTGGGCCCAATGACTATTTGCAAATGTTCACTCATGCCAGCTCCACCTTAGGACGCATATTATGTACCTCATCAGTGTTCTCTCTGTGTCTCTTTGCTCTGTGCATCTCCCACTCTCTGTCCTTTTTCTCTGACACAAATCATGCAAATAGGTTGGTACCTTTTCCTTTCCACATTCCTGTTTTTGGATGTGCACCTGGGTGAGTGAAGAACTAAAAAAGCATTCACACAGCTTATTTACACAAGAACCACTGGAGAACTATAATTGTGTCTATGTCTTTATTGTCCTTGTGCTAGTTCCTCTAGTATGGTGGCACTTTAATTGCTTGGAACTTGCAATCTGGGCACCTTCCCCTGCTTATGCAAAGAGGGAAGGTAGGAGCAATCAGAGCCTTTACTTGCCTATGGGTCTGAAGTGATCCCCTTCCCCAAATGAATGGTAGGGAAATCAGCTTTTCTGTGAGTGGAGTGACATGGAGCAGAGAATGCACTATTAGAAAAGATTATGTGATATTTGCTTGTCACTTCTGTTTAAAGGCAAATAAAAATATTTGGCTTAGAATTCTAGCCTCCTGACCTGTGGGTGAATATTGACTGATGTTCTTTACCTCCCATGTAGAAAAGACTTGGATGCAAGGCCATGAATTAGAACTCTGCCTTGGACATTATCTTAATGTTTTCTACTGAGGGGAATTAGAACATGATGTTTCTTTCGAGGTTACAAAAAGCAATAAGGATCTTTTTCCTCCTAGACTAGTGGGAAGTTAAACTAATTACTTGAAATCTTGTTTTACCCATCATAAAAGTTAGATGAAAGCTGGGGCCATTATATTAGAAGATCTTGATATATCCTGGACCACAAATTTCTATTCCTTTTCTGGAATAGAAAAACTGCATTTTAGACTTGGATAATTTCATCCAGTGTTTTAGGCTATAAGATATAAAGATTAAGTTTCTTGAGTTTTGAATGCACAATGATAGGCAAGTCACTTCACCTCCCCTGCTTTCTTGGCTCTCTGAGGGGAATAAAAATGCCTGCCTTGTAGGTGGTAGTGAAGATTGAGAAGAGCATGTGATACGTGTTCAGTGAATATTTGTAACACATAAGCACTTTAATAAGCCTGCTGTGAAGGCCTGGGTGGTTATTTTGCCCTTGTTCATTGGCTTTATTTTGTTATGATGTCTAGCCGGACCTAAACACATGCTGTTTGTGCTTCTGTGGATCCTGGTGCTTTCAGGGTCTTAACTGTATTGTTTTTCTGGAAACTTCAAGAGGACTCAGGGCTCCAAAAAGGACTGAGAAGTTTTGAACTTTCTTTTTTCTTTCTTTGCAAAAGATTTGAAGTGTCTCAGTCATGCAATGAATAACAGGGGAGGTTAAGAGTCAAAGATTTTTCTTTTACTCTGGTCATTTTTTAAGCTGGACTTGGCATGGGTTGAAGCAAATCTGTTGTCTTTTTGATCATTCACTTTTTTTTTAAACTGAGAAAATAGATTCTATCACTAATTAAATATTTGCAAACAGTTCTGTTAACATATGGTACCGATTTTTCATAGAAGCATTGTTGAAATGCATGGGAACTCCCAGGTTAAAAGACAAAAACAGACAATCCATATATTCCAGATGGTATCTCCTGACCAGAGGATCTAAGTGGCATGAGAAACTCTCTAAAGAGGGGTTTAGGCATACGTCAACCCCCAGGCCAAACATGACCTTTGTGCCTATATTTATATAGCTGGAGAACTGAGAATGGTGTTTTACCTTTTTAAATCTTTGAACAAAAATGTGGAGAAAGATATGACATGTAAAAATGTCACATTTCAGTGTCAATGATAAAGTTTATTGGGATATAGCCATATCCATTCATTCCATCTTGTTGGTGACTGCTGTCCTATAATGACCAAATTGAATAGTTGTCTAAAAAATCTGCTCTCTGACCTTTTACAGAGTGTGCTGAACCTGAGACTAGATAATGAATTTTTTTGGAATATGTATACACTGATGTATATTTCTTTTTTGAAGTTCAGCTTCTAACTTTAGGGATTTTTTTTGGGTCTTTTGTTTCTTTTTAATAAAGGAAAACATGATCCATTGATCTCACTACTCAGACCAACCCCTTTAATATTTTGGAAATATTCTTTCCTTTTCTTTTTCAAGCAGTGAAAGGTATAAAGTAAAAACCTGTCTTCTACATTTTCCACTATTTCAATTTCTTCACCTAAAAGTAAACATTTAATAATTTAATAATTAACATCCTAAAACATGTTTTGTGATTATGCCAGAATGTATATATCCTTTTGAAAAAAAACTTATAATATGCTTAATTTATTAGTAAAATGTTATTTAACCTTTTATTGTGAAAAAATTTCAAATATACACAGCATGAGACAGAAAAGCATAATGAACCCCATTGTACCCTTCGTTTAACCTCAACAGTCCTTAGCTCCTGGCCAATCTTGAGTCATTTATGGAATCTACCTCCATATTATGTTGAAGCAAATCCCAGGTACATCATTTCATCTGTAAATACTTCAGTGTGTATGTCTAAATGATAATGACTTTAAAAAAATTGGATACAACTTTACTTAAAAGAACAAAGGTAAAATGAGAGAAAAACAAGTTATAGATAATGATTAAAGTGGATTTTTATTCTTTCCTAATTCTTTTGTTCTAATTAGTTATACATGACACTAGAATGCATTTTGACACATTATACATAAATGGAGTATAACTTCTCATTCTTCTGGTTGTACATAATGTAGAATTGTGTAATTGTAATTGTGTAATTGTGTAATCATATATGTACAAAGGCTAATAATGTCAGATTCCTTCTATTATCCTTCCTACTGATAATTACTTTTTAAAAACATAACCACAGACCACTAATGTGAAAAAATAGCTAATTCTTTAATGTAAATTTGACCACTGGGCATTATTTATACTTATCTTTTTTTCCTTCCCACAATTGTGTTTTAAATGTTGGTTTCCTTTACTGCTCCAGTGAATTAGGAGCCACATAAAGTTTGTACAGTGTGATTTATCCTTGCCTTTTAAGTCTGTTTTAATTCCTTAGTTCCCTCCACACCTATTTTGTTTTCCTTGCTGTGCTGAAATGAAGTTATCTGTTAAGTAGAGGTTTTTATATTCCTGTGGTATTGTTTAATACAGTCCTCTGTCTTCTGAATTTCCTGTGAATAGGATCTTGAGGCTCCATCACATTCACATTGTTTTATTATTATCCTTATTTTTGAGTAAGTTACTTAATAGGGAGTGTTAGTCCTTCCAATAGGAGGCACTTAATTCCCAGTTGTCTCTTTCTGGGATGTTAGCAGTTAATGTTTAGTGTGTAAATCAAGTCATTCAATATAGGTTGTAACATGATGATATTCTAACTCTATCATTTCTTTGCCATTTATTGACTGAAAGTTTTGAATCGGTTTATCTTTCATCACTTACTCATTTTGTAAATTTTTAAAGTGTTATGGATTTGAACATTTAACGTATTCTGCTGAAGTTACTGTTTCAAATTGTCCCCTTTTTTGTTAGGGTGAGCCTTTCCTAGTTGGTTGTCAAGTGGTTTGATGTGTGTCTAAGTAGCCTTTGATAGCTCTCTTTCTCATCTGGTATAACATGATGTTCTGGATTCATCTTGCATCTTTCTTGCCCCAGATCTGGAATGAGGCAGTCTTGCTTCTTTTTAGTGGGAAATAATATTTCAAAATTACTTTCTGGGCTTGGGGGCACATATTAACAAATGAACAGTTTAAAAATTTTTTTTTAGTTGTAGATGGGCACAATACCTTTATTTTATTTATTTATATTTATGTGGTGCTGAAAATCGAACCCAGTGACTCACACATGCTAGCCAGGTGCTCTACCACTGTGCCACAATCCCAGCCCCATGAACAGTTTTTATGGTAATTAATATAAGAAAATTCATACAGTACCACATTGCTGTTAACTGCCACCTGGGTCACATGCCAGGAGCTCAATATAGCTTCTTTTTGTCTGCTTTGAATTTTGTACTGTAATACTCCATGAATTCTCTTACATCTTCTTATATTCATTTGTTTTAATTTTTCTTGCAAGATAATATTCATTGGATAAATAGGCCTTATGTATCCATTCTACTATCAATGTACAATTGAATTGTTTCTAGTGTTGAACTGTTTTTAAAAAGTACTAAGACTGGCCTCCTACCTGTGTCCTGGTGCACATGGGCATACTTTTTTTTTTTGTACCGGGGATTGAATTTGGGGGTACTTAACCACTGAGCCACATCCCCAGCCGTTTTTTGTATTTTATTTAGAGACAGGGTCTCACTGAGTTGCTTAGTGCCTTGCTAGGTTGCTGAGGCTGTCATTGAACTCTTGATGCTCCTGCCTCAGGCATACTTTTTTTTTTTTTTTTTTTTTGCAGTGCTGGGGATTGAACCCAGGGCTTTGTGTTTGTGAGGCAGGCACTCTACCAACTGAGCTGCATCCCCAGCCCCCAGGAATACATTTTTGAAGGGCATATACATGAAGAAGAGTTGCTGGGTTTAAAACCATGTGTCAAAAAAAAAAAAAAAAAAAAAAAAAAAGAAACGTGTCTTTCCAAAGAGTCGTACTATTCCATATTCTGACTAAGTGTGTGTGAGTGTTCTTGCAACTTTACATGCTTGTCCATACCTGGAATTGTCAGATTTCAACATTTTTGCTATGGTTGATTTTAAAAATTATATTTTGCTGGAACTTTAGTTTGATGTTTCCCCAATTATCAATGAAGTTAAAGCCTTTAAAAATATTTTTAGTTGTAGATGAACACAACGCCTTTATTTTACTTACTTATTTTTATGTGGTGCTGAGGATCAAACCTAGTGCCTCACATGTGGTAGGCAAGTGCTCTACCACTGAGCTACAGCCCCAACCCTAAACAATTTTGTTTTGATTAACTAGTTGGTTTTCTTTCTTTATGATGATTGTTTAATTTCAGTTCATTATTTGTCTGATTTTCCCATCGAGTTCTTTTTTTAATCAATTCATTGGCATTTTCATATGTATTAGATGCAGTTTCTCCTTGGTTTTGTGTGTTCTGATTTTCTCCTATTCTATTGCTTATCTTTTCACTTTAAGTGTCTTTTAACCAAGTTCTGTGCTGTTAAAGGTCTTATTTTAGGAAATCTCTACCTTTACTAGCATATATGGTATATAAAGATGAAAGATACAGTAAGAACATGATATGTATTTCTAATTAGTAATTATTAAATGCTAGTTAGTAATATATATAAAATGATGTAAATAAGAACTTATCTTGTAGAAGCCTTATAGCTTTGCCTTTCTCTATACATTCCCTTTTTAAAAATTATACAAAAGGAATAATATTGTTACATCATTATGCATCTTTTTCACACAAAGTTTTATTCTGAAGACCTTTTCACATCCTCATCTACTGATCTGCTTTTTTCTTTCTCATGGTGGCTTGTTATTTCACTGACAGAATTAAGGTCATTTCTAGTCCTATTAAAATGGCGTACAAAACTCCTATATAATCTTGGCATGATTTTGTGTGTCTATCTATAAAACAAATTCTATACAATAGTGTTTATGCTTCAGTTTGGTTGTTTCAATATTACTAGATATTAATGTTTGCCTTTGTTAGTTCATATGAAAGCAGTTCATATCATCTAAGTTAGAAGGTTCAATTGATTGTGTACAGAGAAATGATCTGGCTGAGAAATGATTTTTAGATCTCCCTGTTTTAATTGCAATTTAATTATTTTTGAAAGAGTGGCACCTACCGTGTTTCAAAGGAAGAAGTTGCTAATTTAACCAAGTAGTTTGGAACACATTTCACAGGGGATTCTACACTTGTGTGGAGTGCATAAAAACAAAGCAAAGTGAAGTGAATGTAGCAAAGCAAGTGAATGTTTAATGTGCTGTTTAAAGAGGCCTCATCTAAAGGCTATGGATGTTCTCTGTGACAGCTGATTTCTGAGTGAGACTCCCACATGCCTTTTGGATATTTGATTTGATTCAAACTGAAATAGTTTTTCCAGTACTTCTTTGAGTTCATCTGCTTTTCCTTAAATGTTTCCTGAGCACTTGAGCACATAATAATGTTCTAGGGAAGTATGGGTGCTGTATGAGACATGGAAGGTTGATTATGAAATTTATTCTTTTCATGCAGAATACCATGATACAGAGGGAGTCCATTTAGTATTTGTCCAATGGACTTGTTTGCCATTAATTGGTTATGATTCCCTTCATTTAATTTAAAGCAGCTGAACCAGTCACAAAAGACCACAGATATGATTCCATTAAAAGAAGGTCTTGAATCAAGAAATCTATGGCAGCAGAAAGTGGATTAGTGGTTGTTTAGGACTGGTGTGAAATTAAAGATATAGGATTTCTTTTTGAGGTGATGAAAATTGATTGTAATGATAGGACATACCTGTGAATATATTAAAAGCTATTGCATTATATACTTTGAATTGTATAATATGTGATTATATTTTAATGAAATGTTAAAAGTATAAAATGAAAACAAAATGTACAGCTATTCTTCCTCAGCTGGCTCAGTGACATTTTTCCTGTCAGTTCCATGGTTGTTTTAAAGGACGGATGATGTAGAGCTGCCAGTTCTGCAGGAATGGACCGAAACAGATGCCAGTTAGATGTAAATGAAGTAACTCGTTTACTTACCAGCAGGTAGGAGAATGATCTTTTGTGGTTCCCTTCATCACTAAATGTGTCGGTGCTGTTTAGGGGCCCTTTAGAGACATTAATACTTGTTTCAGAGCACAAAACCAAACAAGACTCCGGACAAACCAGTCTTCCCAACCCTTTTCATTTTTTAACTACATAAAATTTTAACATATGTAAAATAAAGTCAAAGGTAAAATATACCTGTCACCCAGATTCAACATCTGCTAATTGCATGCCACTTCTTAAAAATATTGCATTATAGTTATATGCACTAGTGGGGTTCATTTTGACATAGTCATGCAAGCATGGAATATAACTTGTTCTAATTCCATCCCCACTACTTACCCTTTCCTTTCCCTCCTTTTCCCCTGTTCCCTTTCCTCTATGGTTGGTCTTCTAGTTATTTATAGGTTTTTTTTTTAAATTTGTGCTTTATAATTACACATAAAGGTGAAATTCACTTTGGTATATTCATAAATGTATATAGGATAGTTTGGTCAATTTCTTTTCACCATTCCTACCTCTTCCTATTCCTCCTCCTCCCTCCCAATCTCTTCCTTCTTCTTCAGTGATCTTCTATTTTCATTCCCCACCCTTTTAACTCACAGCTATGTAACTTCTTCAAATTGATAATTAACAATTATTTTCAATAGTACTTCTCACTGTCCTCCCCAACTTCTGTTGGGGATGAAGAAGGGGGTAAAGAATGTCACTGTTTATAGTTGAGTTAGTATTTATTATTCCTCAATGTACATATTTCAGGGCCCCTTCTTTGGATAGGTGTATATTATATATGGTGCATACTTGGGAATCAATGTGTATTTGAGTTCTTTTTTTTTTTGAGAGAAACGTAATTTATTTTTTGTTATAAAATTTGAATATTATACCATGGGATCAAGTGATATGAAATTCTGGTTCTAAGTTTAATATTGTTGTTAGAGGCTCTCATACTAAAACTCCTGCAAATTATGGATTTATATTAAAGAGATGGCTTCATTTAGTAGAGTATTAATTTTTTAGTCCATCCACCAATGATAAAAATATTTTGATAGAGAAAAGATTTTTATTGAAATTTAAGTAAAAAATTTCCATCTTTCTGGATATCAATAAATTTGTCCTTGCAAAGTTCCTAATACCTGTTTGTACTTGTGTAAGATACTGGCAATATCCAGGACTATAGCACCCAGCTGAGACAAATGTGTGAATCATTATTATCCTAATAGCTAACATTTATTAATCACTTACTATGTACCAGGACTGTAAGGCCTGTACTTTTTATTTATTTTATACTGGGGATGGAACCCAAGGTCTGTCTATCACTGAGACAGATCTTGCTAAATTGTTGAGGTTGATCTCAAACTTGAGGTCCTCCTGCTTCAGTCTCCTGAGTCTCTGGGATTATAGGTGTGTACCACTGTACCTGATAGGCCTGTACATTTTGAAATTGGAAAATTCCCCATGATAGATGTTCCATTGTCTCATTTAGTTCTCACAACTGATGTGTGGTAGAAGCAGTCTTACTTTACAGGTGAGGAAACAGATTCATAAAAGTTAGATACCTTACCCAAGGTCACATGACTAGTGGAGTCACATCCCAATTTATTCAACACCAGAATTGGAACTATTTTGTGTGTGTGGGTGTGGAAAGAGAGGGGGCCATGGAATTTATAAATTTACCAGAAATAATACAAATTAAAGGATAAGAAAAAGCATAAAGAAAATAAAATCACCCATAATTAGTTCTACCAGACAGGCATGCCCATCTTTAATGTTTCTATATATTTCCACTAGTCTGTTTTTATGCCTGCTGATTTATTTTTATATCCACTCAACCTCTGTCAGCCTATCAGTGAAGGCCATTGCTAATTCATTAAAGAACCTTGGGATGGAGGACACTCAAGTCATAATTAGGATGTTGACTGGGTCTTTCAAGGTTGAAGCAGGACACAAAGCTGATGAGTTCATACCATGGTCTGGCTTAGGGAATCTCTTTTTGTCCAAAGTGCCCTTTTAGTCTTTCTCTATTCCTCTAACGATTAGATTTTCTCCCTTGTAAAACAATTAAACATATCAAAAAGGGGCAAATTATGCATGTATCAGTATAGAAATTATGGTATGGGAAGAAAGGCAGGGTTAACAATAACTGCTTTGGGATCTCATGGATGGGCAAGGTTGATGATAATGGGGAATAAGGCTGGTTGAAGACAAAAGAAAAGGTTTCTGGAAACAGTGCTGGCTCTCATCCAGTTGAAAACCTGCAAATCTTGGAGAGAAAGTTCCATGTGTTGTGAAAAGGTCATGAGAACCTCCAGTCCTGGTAGGTGGGACTTGACCCAGCAAGTCATGTCATTTGCCTGATTG
The DNA here is from genome assembly GCA_020662805.1 of Glaucomys volans. Classification (NCBI taxonomy): domain Eukaryota; kingdom Metazoa; phylum Chordata; class Mammalia; order Rodentia; family Sciuridae; genus Glaucomys; species Glaucomys volans. The sequence continues at coordinate 905,246 of JAJEJO010000602.1, read as the reverse complement.
TTGGTGGGGGTCCCCTGTCTATTGTTCCTATAGAGGGGTAAGAGTGTCCTCTCTGAATTCATGTCAGAAGAAGAGCAGCATTTAAGAATCTTCACATATCTCATTTGTGTATGGCAAGTTGAATGGAAAAATTGGTATATTGTATGGAGGGTAGTGAGGCATCTGGGTAAAAGGCTCAGGTTCTGCTATTTTATAAACTTGATTCTAATGTCAGCTGTGCTACTTGCTTGCACTGTGACCTGGCATATTGCTTAGTTTCACTTGTAGAATATGGGGCCACTAATAGCACTGCCCTCATAGGCTTGCAGGGGTTGGGAAAAATAAATGAGATGAGGCACATAAAGCATTTAGCACAGAGGGAAGTGCACATAGAGATTAGTTAATGTGTTATAATTCTGGTGTATGTATGTGTGGAGAACTGTGGATTCTTCTTGCTGTGCTCACAAAGCCATGCCTTAAGAATTTAGGCAAGTCATTTTAATTTTTTTTGAGTCTGTTTCCTCAAAGTGAGGTGATGGGTGTTTCTAAATAATCTTCTTGATTCTGTGCATGACCATCATCCAGGATTATGTCTGCAATTTTAAAGAATATCTAACTGAATGCAGAGTACTTCTCAGAATATTTCCTCCTTTGATCCTCCCCACAACGTCAGTAGGGCAGTGATTATTTCTATCATTTTCCCAGATGAAGGAGCAGTCTGGCAGGCATTTAATGACTTGCCCTCACAAGGCCTCAGAATTTGCAACAGAGCATATTCCAGAAAAGCAAGGCCAGAGTCCTTTAAAGTAAACATATGTGATATGGATGCACCTCAGTTGGACTTTTGCCCTGTTGAGAAACCAAGCCGAAAGGAGGATCTTGGTGAAGTTGAGTGAGGGTTTTCAGGAGAGATGATTCCCAGGGGAGCTTTGGGCTAGGACTGTCATAGTAGAACAGGAAATTATGGACTTTTTTTTTTTTTTTTCTGTGGTGCTGGGGATTGAACCCAGGGCCTTGTGCTTGACAGGCAAGCACTCTACCAACTGAGCTATATCCCCAGCCCATTTATGGGCTTCTGACAGCTTGAAAAGGTCATGGTATTCGTCTTTAGTTATAAATGAAAATATGAAGTAACTTGGGATCCAGGGAAAACCATAAGGGCTCATGAAGGCTGACCTCAAATTTTTTATCATGTACAAGTTGTGTTTGTTTGATGCAATTAGCCAAACCTGACCACTTTTTCCCTCTAGAAGTAGTTAGGATTTGGGGCACAGGATAATACTGCATTTGGCAGCAGGATGGGAAGGTGGTACTGTAGTAACAGTGCAAAGTCCAGACTGTTTCTATTGTGTGCCTTGGTGTTACTCTTTTTCTACATGCCCTTTGCTGTTTATCACTTCCCATTTTACACACCCTTCTTGTCAAACCATTGAAGACACAAGGAAGAGAAGGAGTAGTGGTGTGGATCTGTGCCTCTTGGAATGAAGAACTGATGTAAACTAGTTTTCAGCATGTAGAGGGTGAGGTATGTATAAGCCCACGGATTGAGTCTGTCTTAGTGGAATGATGGATCACAGATATTGACCAGGCCCTCTAGCTGTGGAGTTCCTCTTAAGCCACACACTAGCTGTGTGAGAACTGTGTCTGTGTCTGCAGCTTTCAAGCTTGTAATTTAGATGTTACTCTGCTCAACCATGAAAAGTTAGGAGAAGGCAGCTTTGTCCTAGAACTGAGGGGAGTTGTGGATCCTGGGGGACTGGATTTGGAATCTGGCTCATTCCACAACCCAACAGAGAAATGCTAAGATCTTCACCTCACTAGGTATGAATTTGGGACAGGGTTCACCAAACCAAGCCATGCCACATGTTTGTATGTAGGCACTGAGTGTATATCTATGTAGCTATATCTGTATCTATATCTATCATTGTTTAGTGGTCAGAGTTCAGATTAATCTGTCATTTGTTCTGTTGTAAAAGAGTGGGTTTTGGCTTAGGTTTCTGGTGACTTACTGGTCGCAACCATAATTTAGCCTTTGAAAGACCATTGAAACCAGTGTTTGACTAGTAGAAATAAGCCATCTCCCAAGAAATCCTGCTGCATTTATGATTGGGCATTTCCTCTGCATTTATTTTTACCCCTTTCTTCCCATAAGCCATCCCTTCTATCTTTGCTGAAAGTTTTGGGTTATTGGGCTCAACTTGTCAGCCTGGCCCCATTAGTGTGATGATTACCAAATGCACTGCATCATATGTCGAGCAAAGCAAATGGATAGAAAATGGCTCTGGGTTTTGTTTTGTTTTTGTTTTAATTTTTATGAATGGGTATAAACAACATAGTTATAAAGAAACAAATGCAAACAACTGTTCACATGTGCAAATATAAGATGGCATTCTCACACATGAAGGGCTTTATACAGTGAACCACATTGCAAAGTTGTTTGTAGTACATAAATTACATTGTTGAATACTATACTTAAATAATACTTAACAGTTACCTGAAGAAATTTTATCTTATTTCTTTTTGATCCCATCAGTAATCTTATACAAGAACCAAGAATTGTTACCAGTTTCCCTCCTTTGTACCCCCATTTGACAAATTAAGGAAACTAAAGTTCATACATGTTATTTCCCCAGAGTTGCTTCCTGAATAAATGCCCAAATCAGTAATACAACTAGGCATCCTGAGTCTTAGTCCAGTACTCCTGCCATCGTGTGCTGAGTGTAATGCTTTGAGACTCATTGATTATGGCCCTAAGTGCCCACCTCCCTCTGCCTGCCCTCCCCCTCCACTTCGATTACTTAGTAACTATTTACTGAGGGTAGCTGTAAGCCAGTTCCTCTGCTGGAAAGTCCCTTAGTTAAAAGTACTACCAATAAGGTGAACATTGCTGTTACTCTCTTGGAACCTCCATCTAGTGGGAAAGGCAGTCTTTTAAAAAAAAAATTACAATGTCATCTGGATCTCCTTCTTTTCTGCATCCTATGAACTTGTAAGCGACCAGGGTGTAGAGGCTAAATCCCTTTATCCTGGGCTTTGTCTTACTTTTTATTCCCTCTGGCAAGTCCTAAGACAGCTCTTCAGATGAGTGTCTCAGTTAAGATTCTGCCTACGTGTTTTTGAGACTGTGTACTCAGCAGCTCGATCTCATGAAGACTACATGTGTGAGCTGAAAGGATTTTTTTTTTTTTTTTTTGGTACTAGGGATTGAACCCAGGGGCACTTCACCACTGAGCCACATCCCCAGCCCTATTTTGCATTTTATTTAGAGACAGGGTCTCACTGAGTTGCTGAGGCTGGCTTTGAACTCGCAATCCTCCTGCCTGAGCCTCCCAAGCTGCTGGGATTACAGGCATGCACCACCGTGCCCAGCCTGAAAGGATTTTTAACAAGCGAAGAGATGGGCAAGTTTTTCCTGGGAAGGCATATTTTAAACCAGCTCTTTTTTTTTTTTTTTTTTTTAAATTTATTTATTTATTTATTTCTTTTATTTACTTATTGATTCATTGAACACAAATGGAGTACAGCTATTGTTTCACTGGTTGTACACAAAGTAGAGTCACACCATCTGTGCATTCATGCATGTACACAGGGTAAACCAGCTCTTAAAGATAATGACAGTGGCTCCTTGTGGGTATCTGCCCCTCTTGCTGGCTGTTACGACCCAACAAAGGAACATTGGCAGCTTTCACTGAGACTTCTCATTCTATATGTGAAATTTTAATACTGGTTTACTTTCAGCAAAGCTAGAAATGACAAGTAAAGCCCTGCCTATATTCCTTTAACACCCTTTCTCCACCCCATGTTTTCCCTTAAGTGTGTATTAAAATGCTTACCACCTCCTTGGCATTGACAGACAGCCTTTCCAGCATGAGCCATAGGGTAAGTTCCAGGAGAGAGTAGAAGCAGGCCAAGGAGGATTATCCCAGAGATCACAGCTTCCATTCCTAGGGCAGATGGAAGGGAGGTCTGGGCTCATTAAGTATGAAAGTTTTCTGTTCTTTCCATCAGGAATAGAGGGTTTAGGAAATTCCTCTGTGGTTTGGTTTTCCTAGGTCCTTTGATTCTTTCTGCCTGTGTTTAGTCTTTGTGCTTTCTTTTTGTACCTTTGTATAAATGAAAGGTCATTTGACAGAATAGTTAGACTCATGTTAAATACAGTAACAACAGCTTAGTCGATGTACAAAATAACTGAAGAAAACTCACCTTGGTTCTGTGCCTTCACAGATTATATCCTTCTGGAAAGATGAATTTTCCAGATCACTGAAACTGAATTTTATCCATTGTAAGCAATGAAATTTTTTTTTTAAAAATTCATTTTGGAAGAAAATTCTATGCCATACATCATACATTTAACGGCCTATGGAAGCATCCAGCTCAGAACTGAGCCTGACATAGTCTTCATCATGCAAGGTCACTATCATGAACCAAATGCTCTGCTATGCTAAGAGGATGACTTCAGGGTCTTAGACTTGGCTGATTCTTATATCTGGTTCTGTCCAACTTGATGTCCCTGCTCCCCCAGGCTCTATTTTGCTTGTAATTTCTCTCCCCTTGAATTTGTGTATTCAGAAACAAGAGAACAATGTATTTAGAAATGTAAGAACAAAATCTGTCATTGTAGGTGCAGTGTTAGCACTTTACACAAATGCTCATATGATGCTGGTAGCTCTTTGAGAAGGGTAGCATCTTTCTCCTTATTTTATAGGGGAAGGCACTGAGCCACAGAGAGAAAGCAACCACATACCCTTTTTGCCCAATGAAATATAGGAAATTAATTCAACAGACATTAATTGGGGGCTTTTGTTGTACTTATTAAGCATCATTAATTAAAAATACCCAGTGAGGGATATTGAGTAATAGCAGAAGAGTGAGTGAAAGACTATTTTAAAATAAATAGTCTGATTATTTACAGGGCTTCTTTGTGCTGTTTTAGAACACATAGAGGGCTTTAAGAAGGATAAAAACAGTCTTATAAATTAAATTAAAATGCAAATGCTGTATTCTCACTGCTGCTGTGGGGTTTAGCTGTTACAGATCAGAGGACATTTCAGTACAGGTTATTTTTTTTTCATATACTGATGTCACAATACTTTGTGTTCGTTTATGCAGTCTGTCTTATATTTGAATGTGCTTTCATTTAAACCCATTAATTTTGCTTTTGTCACATGGAAATGGCACACATGCATTTGTATTTATATATGTATGGGCCCTTGAGACCATGTGAGAGAGTGGTCCTAATGCCAGATGATTTGTCAGTAGACTTGGGTTCTAGTTTTGCTTCTACTGCCAGTAGGCTTTCTATAGGGTCCTAAGCTGAAATTTTTACTTTTCTGTGTCTCATACTCCTTGACTATAAGGTAAGGAGAAAAGGGAATTGGATGGAATTTCTAGTGTGGGTCATTTTTTGAAGATTTAGTATTTTCTCTCAAATGATTGAAATGTAAACCTCTAACTTAGAAAATTCTTTAAAAGTTGATTCTTCTAATGATATTACACTTCCCCTATTTAAAAAATGTTCTCCATTGTTTTTTCAAGCAGTCTCCTTGTAGTTTGCATAGAAGTTATATTTAGACCATTGCAGATTAATGTATCATAAATCTAAGTTAGTAGATTTTCTCTTAATGGTATTCTTTGTCTGTTCCCCTTTGTCTGTTCACCTTGGCTTTGGAATTTTGAGTAGATTAGACAGCATAGAAGTCCTCTTCTCTTTAAATACTCAAAGGATATATTTTTTCCTGAGCAGTTCTACATATCCATTGTACAGGATAATAATAGAATAAAAGGCTCAAGAATGGAAGACATTTCTGTTGGCTGCATGGACCCTGATCACTGTGCTCAAACCTATGTAGTGGTATTGAGAGGAAGAGATGGTATGTAGTGTGAATCTGTTCTGGCTCACTCAATAAAAAATGTGTATTTGCCCTCTGTGCCTTGGCCCCTGTGAAAGGGTTTCCTAGAAAAAAGAGCAAGGACGGCTGGGGATGCCCTTGTGGGGGTGCTTGCTGGGGTAGACAGGAGCAGTGGGACTGCCTGCCCTTCAAGGGCGCTATCTGTGCATAGAGGCTGGAATCCTGAAGCAGTGAAATACACCGCCTGGAACAGGCAGTGCAGAGGTCCAGGTCCAGTTCTCCTGTCTTTAATGTTCCTTGAAATTCAAGGGCAGTGAGTAATGGAACTAACTTACTCTGAAACTGTGGAGCAGGCTTGATCAGCATCAATTTTCCTCTTCACCTTAAGTCTAGTTCTCTCTCCCCGAGTCCTAACCAGACACCCTGGGGACTATAGTGAGCCTCCCACTCTGCATTCCTGAACTTTTTTTTTTTCTCCCCTGAGTACTGGGGATAGAACTCAGGAATGCTTTATCAGTGAGCCACTGAGCTACATCCCCAATCCTTTGTTAAAATTTTGAGCCAGTGTCTTGCTAAATTACAGAGGTTGGCCTTGAACTTGCAATCCTCCTGCACCAGTCTCCCTAGTCCCTTGGATTGCAGGCATCCCGACTGCATTCCTGAACTTAATGAGCTAGCAGACTTTCCTCTGCTAGCAAGCTTTCCTCTAGAATTGAGTCAGGCAACCTTGTGATCCGCTTACTACCAGTTTCTTTGAATAGATCATTTTGAATAGATCCATTTCATGGAGCATTTTGAAGAGTCTCTATGGGTTTTAAAAAGATGGGTAATTTCTCATTTGTTCTTTAAGATTATTTTTCAGTCTTCTTTAACATAGGTCACCTAACACTTTTAAAAATCTCTCTTGCTGACTTTTTATGGGTCCTTGTCTGAGGAAAGCCACACGAGAAGTCCCCAGGCCTATGGGAGCCTAATGTACCTGATTGGCAGTGAGCAAGAATGCTTTTGGGAAAATACAGATTTAGAATTATGGATTTTTTAATAAGGGAAAAAAGAGACTCAGAACTGTGTTTTTACTTAAATGAGCAATTACATCCTTGGGGATAGAAATATATTCTGAAATTTGTTTAGTCAGCTCCCTTTGAAATAAATAAAATTACAGTAATGATATCATTCCTGTTTAAAATGTTTGAAAAAATATCAAGGCAAAGTGATTAAGGCCTAATTGTTTGCCAAATTTTCTTTAAAGTTACATTTTTGGGGGCATTTCTATGCCAAAAAACATCTTAAACTGATGAACATATAGTTCTCCTCACTTATTTTGGCTGGTTTTTAATTAGATGACTGTTTTCATAGTTGAGGAAATACATTTAGGTTGGGACTATGCCCCAGGGTGCCAGATTTCAATCCAAGAAAAAAAATGTTCTCCCTCAATTTAGTGCTGATGTACACTTAAATAGCACAGGTGCAAATGCTTTTCCTTGGCCAAGGGTACAGGGTGACTTTCCAGAGGGTTGATTGGTTACAGAGTTGGGCAGGCTTAAGGTCGAGTGCCCCCTGCTCACCCTCCACCTGGAGGAACCATGACTCCCTGTGAGTTCAGTCTTCAAAGGAAGGCTCCTGAGCTCTCTTCTCCAGGTCAGGCTGATGTGAGCAGGTGGGGAGTGGGAACAGAAGCCTGTGTTGCAGCTGGGGACAACCTGACCTTCATCTCATACCCATTCTGTTATGGTGAATCACCAGCTCACATGTTTATGTGCTTGCTTGTTTTAGAGCTTGTAAATGAACTATGAGATCTACTCTTTGCTACTTACTTGGAGATCCTGAGAAGAATGAATGCTACATTTTCCTACTGACATCCTCTAAGGCTTACAATGAAATAATTCCATGACCCCTTCTCAGGAGCCTTCACCTTACGAAGGTGTGAAGTTTAGATTCCTACCTAACACTGCTGTCCCTCTGTCCCTTCCAGATAAGTCTTGCCCCCTCCCCCAACTACTTTGGCATATTTGCTGGGCTGTGTCTTTTCACTGCAGTATCTGACAGTTAGTTGGTTTCCATAATGAATAGAATTCCATAATGAATGGAATGAAATGGTTTCCATTCATTCACCTATCTGAAATGGTTTGTCTTCTCCTGGGGCTAGAGTCTGAGTTCTGGGTATTGTTTTCAATCTTCTTCTTCTTTTTTTTTTTTTTTTTTTTTTGTCCTGAGAGCACAAAGGTGGAATATGACACCTTGACTGATGAAGACTCTCGCTGGGGGTCCTGGTTCTTGCTTACTCTTTGGTATCCCATTACTTGGGCCCATTCCTCAATCTGGGAGTGGTCCCCACTTCTGTGACAACTTGGCCTGATGCCCTGGAAGATGCCAAACCTCATGGCACTTCTGATCTGTGCCTGTATCCCTCAGTGAGTGTAGCGATGCTACCCTTTTGAAGGCTGAAAACTTACCTTCCCTGTCTTCTCCTCTCCAGGATTTTGTTGGCTCTCCCTTCTTTGTCAGTACTGCTCTGTAGAATTAGGAGCAATCCACACTGCCCTTTCCATCAGATTATTCTATGTCTTTTCTTGACATATTTCCTTTTTGTTTCTGTTTCTTTCTCTGTGGAAGAGGGGGAACTTCTTTCTTAGCTACCATAATTATTTTGCTTGGCTTGGTAGAAGGATTTTAGCACTTTCCCCCCTGGCCACAATACATTTTTTTTTTTTTTTTTTTTTTTTTTTTTTTGTGCTGGGGATTGAACCCAGGACCTTGTGCATGCAAGGCAAGCACTCTACCAACTGAGCTATATCCCCAGCCCCCACAATACAATTTTAAAGGATTTAATATTCTTCTGTATTTTCTGCCCTCATAACTTTCTCAGATCAGCAGCTACATTTTCTTGTGTGTCTGCACTATATGTATACCTGCTGAGTGCTTAATAAACCCAGGACATCAGAAAGAAGTGCTGAACCTGTGTAAGAGAGCAGTTGCTGTCAGGGTATGTTACCCAGGCAAATTAAAATTACTTTCAGATACAAATCAAGTTGCCTGCACAGGCATTAAAGTGGGGACTCAAAGAACCACTAAGAGGCAGTGACCTTAGCTTAGGAAATAAAAGTTTAAAGTAATGCTGTTTTACTTATTTTAATGTTCTGGTTGACACACTGATTCAGAATGGCCTTGTTGCCAAGTAGTGGAGCTATTTTAGTGAAGTTTTTAAATAAAATCCTGATTTCTATGACTAATTAGGCCAGGCTTGTGTTCACACAGTCCCTGTTCTCAGTTATTAAGTTGTATAAAAGCGTGTTTACATTGTTGCTGCAACAGCCAGTCTATGCACTTTGCCACCTGGCTACACAGTTTCTGGGAGTGCTGTTCTCCCTCCTGTTTCTGCTGCATTTTAAGAATAGGCTCTTGCCTCTTGTCAAGGGCATGTGCTGGGAGTATAGGGGAAATTTTACCAGGGCTGATGATGCAGCCACTGCCACCATTATCCTAATAGAGACAGCAATTTGCTCATGCGCATGGGTGAACATCTTTAGGTTTTATTTGCAAAGAGACCTCAAGGATTACCCCCACAAAAGAGGTGTGTGTGTGGGTGTGATTTCCAAAATCATATTTTAGAAAAAGTTATTAAAGTTTGTGATGAGAAATGTTTTCTTCCTGAAGTAATTGAACCCATCTAACTAGTCTTTATTCAACTGTGTTACAAGTCACATGTGTACATGCCACACCTGGGTTTCCAGACTCTGTACTGTTTATCCCTACACAGTCAATACATATGATCTCCTGGCAGTCAGTTCCTCTGCATTGGAGAGGAGGGCACAAATGGGACTGTTAAGATTAAATTCAAAGATTCCTTTAAGGACATGATGAGCCTTTGCAGTAGGAGCTCTCCTTACTGAATATGTTGCTTTGTGTCACAGGGGAAAACTTTTGTACAAATCACAATGTGTCAATAATTTCTGAAAGCATCCTAAGTTTGTGTGTGTGTGTGTGTGTGTGTGTGTGTGTGTGTGTGTGTTTGTGGTGCTGGGGATTGAACCCAGGGCCTTGTGCTTGTAGGCAAGCACTCTACCAACTGAGCTGTAATCCCCAGCCCCTCCCTATGTGTTTTTTAAAACTAGAATTTGCATTTTTGCACCACAGAAAAAAATGTGAGCTAAATAATAGAAATATTTACAAAAGTGGGCAAAAATTTTGAGCCAGTAAATTGTTTTTGCAATAATGGGATTCATTGTTCCTAACAACCATGTATAGTTCCTACAGACAAGGCTTATATCTGTCCTTTTACCCTTTCACCACCCCCACAACAAACAGATGTGGGAAGTCTTCCAATCTCCAGGTCTTTCCACCATACAGCTTCTCTGTGAACATGCCCTGATGAGTTCAAAGGACTCCTTTTCTCCTGCCTCCATCTTTAAACCCACAACAGGATGGCCACTGGATTGAATGTGCACTTAGTGTAGATTTCCTTACCATTTCCTAGGTCTTTTCCAAAGGCATTCATCTTCCTGCTTCTCAAGTGTAGGTAGGGATTAGGTTGTTCTTTGTTCCATCTCTTGCAGCACAACCTGTGTGTGTGTGTGTGTGTGTGTGTGTGTGTGTGTGTGAGAGAGAGAGAGAGAGAGAGAGAGAGAGAGAGAGAGATTAAAAACACCTTAGAGACTGACAGTTCATTCTTTTGTAGCCACTCAGGAACCAGCACATGGCCTGTATTTAGTAAGCAATCACTAAATATTTTGTTGACTAATGATTCCTAAAGTTACTTAAGGCTCTGAGAGCCTGCCTTCAGTTGAGCTTGATGACTCTTTGTGAAATTCCATTCATGAATGGGGGAGTGTTCTGTTGAGAGGGGAGATAGTATCCCTAACCCCCCAACTCTTGTGCATTGATTTAGTTTTACCCAGAAACCCCCTTTTAAGTTTACATTCTCAATGTTAACATTATTGTCAAATGTACAACACAAGATATTTTAAAAGTAATGTCCTGAAATGCAATAAAAGTGAAAATGATAATTACTTTAGAGCGAAACCATGCTTCCTGTATTGTACTTTCTATGTAGCGAATCTAACATTGTCCTGTGAAGACACTATACCCAAATGATTTAACAGGAAACTGAAAAAGATTTAATGAAGGATTTAGTGTCACAGACTTACGATATAAACCAATATGAGTTTTTTTCACTATTTTTTTTTGTAATTCCATAGATTACAAAAACCATGGAAGATAATGAACAAACAAGGATCTCAGTCATAGTAACACAACAAGCTGTAGGACAGGGCATTTGCTAATGGAGTCCAGTTGGAAAGTAGATGTGGAAGGTGGACTTCCTGCCTTTTTCTCCATCAACTTCTGGCTGCTTTTTCTTTTTCTCTGTGAGGTACTTCCCAGGGAATAGAGGAATAAATTGACAAGAGACAAGTATAAAAAAAAGATTTAGGATTTTCTAAGCTGAAAGCTCACAGCCTTTTCATTTTGTTATATAGACTCATCTCCTTTATTCCTTCAAATCATTCTCAATGATGTTCCATTTCTCATCATTCCCCCCCTCTTCTGTTATCAGGTGTTCCTGGCCTAGTGGGAAGGAAGACTCTGTAAACCGTGTTTGCTTCTCAGCAGACAGGGCCTGCCTGCTTCTCATCCAGGCTTCTTTCTCTGCCCTTTAGGCAGTCTGTCTTACCTTGATAGGCCCTACTCAGATTGTCCTTTCATTTATTTAAAAATTTAATAAACTTATTTTTTGTATGTATATATACAGTCCTTGAGCTTCAGCATATAGGTAAATTGTATCTACCACTGCAGTCAAGATATAGAACAGTTCTATCACCTGCTAACACTTACTCATCCTGCCCCTTTGTGTTTGTATTCTTTGTTACCCCAACCCTTCACAATCCCTGAGATGTTATGTCACTCCTGTTTTGCCTTTTCTAGAATGTTATATAAATGGAATCACTTAGCATAATCTTTGAAATTCCTTCATGTTCAATAGCATGTGTCAATCATTCACTACTTTCTACTGCTGAGTAGTAGTATATTTATGGATATATTACCTTTATCCATTCACCTGTTGAAAGAATCTTGGGTACTTTCAAGTTTTTGGTGATTCTGAAGAGAGCTTGTATGAACAACAGTTTTTTGTGGAAATAGCAAGTTTTCATTTTTCTATTGTAAAATATCTAGAATAGGAATCACTGAACCATAGGGTATGTGTATGCCTAATGTAATAATATATGACTAAACTGTTTTCTGGAGTGATTATATCATTTTGCTTCCCTACCAGAAATGTATGAGAATTCAGTGATTTTTATTTTAGCCTTTCTAATAGGTATGCAGTAGGTATATCATTTTGGTGTTAATTTTTGTATCTCTAATGAAATATTATTTCATATGCTTGCTTGCCACCTGTTTATCTTTTTTGGTGAAGTGTTGGTTTTCATCTTTTGCCCATTTAACATTTTGGTTGGTTTGGCTTCTTCCTGTTACATTGGAAGAATTCCTCATGTATTCCGGATTGAAGTTTGTTTTTCAGATCAGATATGTGATTGGCAGATGTTTTCTCTTAGTCTGAGTCTCTTTTTATTCTCTTAATGTCTTTTGCAGAGCAAAAGTTTTTAGTTTTCTTATGGGTTGTCATATCTAAAAAATTTTTTAGATATGACATATCTAAAAAATATCTTTTTGTCATATCTAAAAAATTCTTTGCCCCATAGGCCATAAAGATTTTCTCCATTGTCTTTCCTCTAGAAATTTTATAGCTTTATATCAAGAAATGTGATCCCTTTTGAGTTAACTTTTGTAGAAAATATGAGGTTTATATTGATTTTGGGGGGGTATGGAAGGCCAACTATTCAATACTCTTTATTGAAAAACTGCCCCTTCCCAGGTGAATTACTTGTCTTTGTACATTTGTTTTGACCATACTTGACTCTCTCGATTCTTGTTCCCTGATCTACGTGTCTGTCCCTTTATCAGTACTACACTGTTTTGATTACTGTACCTTTATTGTAAATCCTAAAATTGGATGGGTTTAGTTCTCCAACTTTATTAGTTTTTAGAATTTCTTTGTCCATTCTAAAGCAAAATTCCTTCATCATTTTCATAAATTTTAGATTCTCCTTGTTGATTTCTGAAAAACAAAAAGGCTGCAGAGATTTTTTATTTATTTTATTCTGTAGATTCATTTGGGTAGAATTGATATCTAAATTATATTGAGTTTTCTAATTCATGAAAATTGTATGCTTCTCTATTTCAGTCTCCTTTGATTTCATCAAAGAATCTCTTTTCATTGATAATTTACATTTATGATTGATGGATTTAGGTCTACCATTTTATTGTATGTATTCTATTTGTTCCCTCTTTTTCATTCCACTATTTTTCCTTTTCTGCTTCTTTTGAGTTCCTTGAGTTTTTTTTTGATTTTTTGTTTTAATTTATTTATTTTTCCTTATCAGAAGGGGGAAAGCATTGTCTTTCATATTAAGTATAATGTTAGATATGAGTTTTTCATAATGACCTTTATTGGGTTGAGGAAGAGTCCTTCTATTCCTGCTTTGTTCAGTGTGTTTATCATGAAGCTATCTGTTGTATGAACAACAGTTTGTATGAACAACAGTGGGATTTTTGTCAACTGGTTTTTCTACTCTATTGAGATGGTCAGGTAGGTTTTGTCCTTTATTCTATACTATAGTATATTACATTTGTTTATTTATTTACTTATTTTTTCTGTGTATGCAACCTCACATTCGTGGTATGAATCTCACTGGGTCATAGTCAAAAAATTTTTTATGTTTATATGCTGAATTTAGTTTGCTGATATTTTGTTGATGATTGTTATTTCTGAATTCATAAGAGATATTGGCATGGAGCTTTTTTGTTGTGAAGTCTTTGGTTTTGTTATCAAGGTAAGGCTTCATAATATTTCCTTTTCTGTTTTTTATATTTGTGAAGCATTGATGCTAATTCTTTAAACATTTGGAAGAATTTTTGATCCACAGACTTGGACTTTTCTTTGTGGCAAGTTTTTAAATCAATAACTCAATCTCTTAGTTTATTTTAGGCCTATTCTGATTTTCTATTTTTTTTTTGTTTCAGTAGTTTTTTTCCCCCCCTAAGAACATGTCCATTCCATCTAGGTTATCTAATTTGTTGGCAGGATTCCTTTAATGGTAGGTCTTCTGGGAAGGAATTCTGTTTTCAGTCCTCTGAGATTGTCATTTCACTTTCATTTCAAAAGGAATGTTTACTGCTGGATATTGAGTTCAGAATTGACTGTTATCTTCTTTTAGCTCTTTATAAGTATTATTCCACTTTCTGACCTTCCTGGTCTCTTCTGGGAAACCCGTAATCATTCAAATCATTGTTGCATGTATGTTACATGTTGTTTTCCACTGAGTATTTTCCAGACTCTTTTCTTTGCCTTTAATTTTCATCATTTTGATCATGGTGTGCCTGGATATAGATTCTTTGAGATTATCCTGTTGGTAGTTTGCTGAGCTTCTTGAAACTGTAAATTTAGGTCTTGTGCCAAACAAGAGAAGTTTTCAGCCAATATTTTTTCAAGTATTATTCATTTCTTCTGAAACTTTGATGACATGAATGTCAGACCTATTAGTATTTTCACACAGGTCCCCAAGGCTCTAATTTTTAATCTTTTTTTCCCTCTTCCTATTTTACCATAGATAATCTCTATTAATCTAAATTCAAGTTCACTCACTAGTTCTTCATCCTCTGTTCTGCTATTGAATCCATCCACTGACAGTTAAATTTTTTTGTTATATTTTTTGTTCCCCAGATTTTCATTTGGTGGTGGTTTTGGGGGTGGTGGCTGAAATTATCTATCATTCCATTCAATCAAGAATGTCCAGTATAGTTATAATAGCTACTTTAAGTTGTTTAATAGTTAAAATACTTATGCTGTTATGGGGTTGGGATCTATTAGTTGTCTTTGCCTTTCCAAGTTGAGTTTCCTTGTTTTTCATATGCTGAATAATTTTGGATCATATTCTGAACATTTTGAATATAGGTTGAGCATCTCTCGAATCTGAAAACTTGAAATTTGAAATGCTCTAAAATTCAAAACATTTGAATCATTGACATGATACCACAGTGGAAACTTGCATGTCTGGCTTCATCATAGGTTGCAGTCAAGATGCAGGTATACAAAAAATATCATATAAATTAAGGTTCTGTGTATAAGGTGTACAGGAAACATGAATTTTGTGTTTAGCGTTAAGTCCTATTCCCATGATACCTTATTATGTATATGAAAATATTCCAAAACCTAAAAAAGTTGGAAGCACTTCTGATCCTAAGTAATGCAATAAGGGATACTCAGCCTGTTAAGATTATCTGGGTCTTGCTTATGTCTTTTGAAGACTGTTGGGTTTTTCTTTTTTAAGCAGATAATTGAACTAATTGCACATTTCCAAAACCTTTGCATTATCATTTGGGTCTGTCCCTTATGTCTGCAATCTGTTATCCACTCTGGGACCTGAGCAAGAGCTCTCTCAAAGTGGAAAATCTCAAACCCATCAGCATGCTGTATAGGGTCAAAGCCATAAGGAGCAGCTCAGGTGAGAGCCCAAATGGTAATACACCACTTTGAACTGTATGTTGACATAACTCCTGAGCTGCCTTCTCACAGCAGTCTGTCTGATAGTTTCTTATTGCTGAAGTCCTCTTTTGCTGTGCTTTAGTTAGAAAGTCAGGGCTTTAATTCCCTGCTCTGCTACATTACTTTTTTGTGACTATGGTCAGGGTCAGTCAGCAGATGGCCAGAGAGAAAAAGCAATGGGATTTCACTTCGTATCCTTGGGACTACAACTCTTCTTGTGAGAATCATTCTTCTGAGTTTTGGGTACCTTCTCATGCTCTGCTGTTACTCTTTGGTATTGTGAGATTGCCTGGGCTGGGGCTGGGTGAGAAGGATCAGAAAAAAGCAAAAACAGTATAGGGAATTTCTCTGAACATTAGGAGGTGTGTGTGTGTATTTTATGTATAACATATCAATAAAATCTTTATCAATATATTTATCAGTAAAATATCTTCAGGCCAGAAAGGGTTTTTATTTTTTCTTTGGGTTCTTTATGTCCATTCCCAGTATACATTTGTGAGTACTTGATTGCCAGATTGAGTGATCCTGTCAGGGAAGAAAAATAGGAAAATTCAATAGAGGTTTGGGAGTGCTCTGAATTCCAGTCTTTGTTTTTTAGTCTACCTGTTATCATTTATGTTTCAGATTCCTTAGGTACTTCATATTTTCTGTCCAACTTCTATATTGACATTCAATGAAAGACATAGTGTGAAACTTCTTATTTTGATTTGCTTAGAATTGGAGTCTCTATATTAGTTTTAGCACCATTGTCTTTAACCCTGCAGTGTGGGAATTACCAAACCTGGTTTTGAGAGTTCCTAGGATGTGCTCATAATGTGTATCATGGCATTCTCATATAATTCTTAAGATAAAATAAGTACCTTTCTTTAGTGTAAAGTGGAGGTTGGCAGACTTTTTCTATGAAGGACCAAATAGTAAATATTTGAGTCTAGTCATACAGTATCATGACTTAACTCTGCTGTTGTAGTTTAAAAGCAGGTATAAACAGTGTTTAATAAGGATAACTGTGTTTCAATAAACTTGCAGATTGATGCTGAATTTGATTTCCTATACTTCTTTTACTCTTTTTCCTCTCAAGAGCATAAATCCATTCATGAGGCTTCTATCTCCATGAACATCTCCCATAGGCCCACCTCCTGCCACGTTGGGGACCAAGCCACAGCATGAGTTTTGGTAGGGACAAACCACAGCACTAACCCTGGACAGGACCCCTGGGAAGAGGTGGCATGCCTTGTCATTGGAGGGCTGCTGAGTGTTGTAGAGAACAAGCATGGTGCTGTAACCATCTGTGATGACTATTGACTTAGAACTCTGTAGCTGTAAAGGGAAATGGAACATGTGACTTCTTTTGATCTTCAGTTTTTTACAGTATAAGCCTTGATGATACTTTGCTTGTTTAATTTGTATACGTTAGTACTGCTTTTTAAAACTTCTATCAGAAACCAGTGATTAATGCTTAGAAAATTATGGGTTTTGATAAAGTACTGGTGTACCTTGTTTGATGTCTATTTTGCAAATAGGAAAGCATGTCTTAAAAGATATCCTAGAATTTAAAAAAATCTTTTACCTCACTCATCTTCATTATGTAGTTGATTTAATTTCTCTCAAATGTGACCAAACAGGAAAATGTGAACAGTCATAAAAGAGGAATGAAGTCAGTTTGCTGTTGTGTGCCAGATATTTTTGTATATATATTTATACAAAGCAGCATTTCTTTTTTCACCTTGATGAGTCAAACAGTCTGTACCTTTAATCAACTTAGTTTGATGCCCAGCTGGTATTGTCCTCCCTTGCAAGTGATGAGAAATGTGTGGGGTAGTGAAAATAGTCACAAAGTGCTGGGGGGTGCCTTAGGAATTCAGAGCATGGGATATCATTGCAGTGAATTGTCCCACTCAGAATTCTTAGAGCTCTATCTAGTTGACAAACATGTGGCTGAATAAAGAAATGGTAATGATAATATTGAACACTTGTATGTAGAACACTTTCCATGTGTTCAGAGAGCTCAAAATCTAGAAATCCCTAAATCTGAATTGGAGTTTTTATTGACCTATTTGGTGGCCAAACAGAACCTGAGTTGCTGTGAGACTTTTTTTTTTAAAGCTGAAAGCTGTGTTTTTCAGTAGCTACACTGAGGTGTAATATACAGGCCATAAACTCACCTATCTGATGTGATTTTTTTAGAAAAAGCAAATTTATAGAGTTGTATAACTATTACCACAATCCAATTTTCATAACACATTTATTACCTCAAGATTTTTAAAGTTTTTGTCCCTTTTGGTGTCAATTTTTAGATATTTCACTGAAGAAATACCAATTTGATTATGGAGTTCCATTCCCTTCTGAAATTTTAGCTTTCAGAAAATGAACACCTGATTAATTTTGAATTCTAAGACACACCTGGCACAGAAGTTTCTCATAAGGTGTTGTGGACTGTATGAACACATTAAATCTCTACAGTCATTCTACAAAGTAGATCTGTTGTTCTTGTGTCGTTGAAGAAACTCAGGCACAGAGAGGCTAAGGAGTTTGCTAAGATAATGCAGTTATGTGAGTGATGAAACTGCAGTTGGAACTTTGAAATGATCATAGCCACTTCATTTGCCCTGTTTACCCAAGGCTGAATGGAATGAAAGTCTAGTGGGAATCCAGGAAAGAAAATCAAAGAAAATGGGTCTGAAATAGAATTTGCTATGTTTAAAGGTGGAGAAAACCATCTTTTGTGTTTGTGGAGACCCTTAATGAAGTATTCAAAGTTTAACTAAAGATACAGTGGAAACCTGTGGACCCAAGTCCTGTGTGCCCTTTTTCAGCCTGTCACCCAGTTGTCACACAGAGGTGACAACTCTCCAAAATTTTGTGCCTGTCCTTTTCAAAATTTGTTGTTCTGCTATGTCTTACTTCCTCAGCAACATATTTTTGACTTTGCATATTTTAAAGTTTATATAAATGGAATTATACTGTTACTCAACTTTCCATTTCTAAAACAAAATATACTGAATAATCAACTTAAAAGAGAAAAGACTTATTTTTTTCTGTTCTCTTTTTTTATTGGTTCTTTTTAATTATACATGACAGTAGAACCCATTTTGATGTACAGGAGGGAATATATCTTTTTGTCACAATGTAGATTCACACAATTCATGTAATCTTACATATACATAGGGAAATACTGTCTGTCTCAGTCTACTATCCTTCCTCCCCCCACCCCCTCCCATCTATTTTCCTCTATACCATCCATACTTCCTCCATTGTTCTCTTGTCCCCTGCCCCGTGATCCCTCCTCCCCTTATGTATCATCATCTACTTATCAGAGAAAACATTCAGCCTTTGGTTTTTTAGGCTTGGCCTATTTCACTTAGCTTAATATTCCCCAACTCCACCCATTTACCAGCAAATGTCATAATTTTATTCTTCTTTATGGCTAATATTCCATTGTGTATATATACCACAGTTTCTTTATCCATTCTTCAATTGAAGGGCATCTAGATTGCTTCCACAATCTAGCTATTGTGAATTGAGCAGCTATGAACATGGATGTGGCTGCATCCCTATACTTTGCTGATTTTAAGACCTTTGGGTATAAACCGAGGAGTGGGATAGCTGGGTCAAATGGTGGATCCATTCCAAGTTTTTTGAGGAATCTCCATACTACTTTCCTCAGTGGTTGCACCAATTTGCAGCTCTACCAGCAATCAATGTATGAGTGTGCCTTTTTCCCCACATTCATGCCAACACTTATTATTGCTCGTGTTCCTGATAATAGCCATTCTAATTGGAGTTAGATGAAATCTTAGGGTGGTTTTAATTTGCATTGCTCTAATTACTAGAGATGATGAGCACTTTTTCATATATTTGTTGAAAACCTGTATATCTTCTTCTGTAAAGTGTCTGCCCAGTTCCTTAGCCCATTTATTGATTGGGTTCTTTGTATTTTTGGTGTAAAGTTTTTTAAGTTCTTTATAAATTTTGGAGATCAGTGTTCTGTCTGAAGTGTGTGTGGAAAAGATTTTCTCCCACTCTGTAGGCTCTCTTTTCACATTATTGATTGTTTCTTTTGCTGAGGAAAAGTTTTTTAGTTTGAATCCATCCCATTTATTGATTCTTCCTTTTATTTCTTGCACTCTGGGGGTCGTGTTAAGGAAATCTGGTCCTCAGCCCACATGATGAAGATTTGGACTTACATTTTCTTCTATTAGGTGCAGGGTCTCAGGTCTAATTCCTAGATCCTTGATCCATTTTGAGTTGAGTTTTGTACAGGGTGAGAGATAGGGGTTTAATTTCATTTTATTGCATATAGATTTCCAGTTTTGCCAGCACCATTTGTTGAAGAGGCTTTCTTTTCTCCATTGTATGTTTTTGGCACCTTTGTCTAGTATGAGATTACTGTACTTATGTGGGTTTGTCTCTGTGTCGAGAAAATACTTATTTTGACTCACAGATTTGGAGGTCCCCATCTTATTAGTTTGCCCTGTTGATTTAGCCTTGTGGTTAGGCAAAATATCATGACAGGAGTACCTGCAGAGCAAACTTCTCACTTCAAGACTAGGAAGTGAAAGGAAGGAAGTGGGAGAGCAGGACCCCACAATCCTCTTCAGAAGCAGCCTGCAATGATCACTAAAGACCTTCACCTAGGCCCCATCTCATACAGGCTCCACCATCTCCCAATAGTACTACTCTGGGGACCAAATCTTTAACACATGGGCCTTTGGGGGACTTTCAGGATCCAAATTGTATAGCACCAAGACTGTTCTTTAACTCATGTCCCCTTTGCCTCTAAGATTTATCTATGATTTTTTCATTGCTGTGTAGTAGAATGCACCATAATCTGTTTATACATTTGCTGTTGGTGGACATTTGTGATATTTCCTTTTTTAAAAAGTAATTCAAATGATGCTGCCTTGAATAATCATCTAAATTTCTCTTGACGCACATATGCAAAGGATTGCCCAGGAGTGAAGTAGCAAGGTCACAATAGGAAAAGATAGATAAAAATAGCTACCTTCAAACATATGCCTTCAGACATATATGTCTTCATCTTTACTAGATAGTGCCTACTTTCTAAGGAGTTTGTATCAGTTTATGCTCACCCTATAAATGTAAACGGTCTGATTGTTTTTGTATCCTTGCTAACACTTGATGTCAGATATAAATTTTTTCCAGTCTAATTATTAAAAAATAGAATTTCGCTGTGATTTTAATATGCATTTCCTTAGTGACTAATGACATTGACCATCTTTTTATATCATCACTTAATATTCCTCTTGTGAAGTGTCTACTTTCATGCCCGTTTTCCTTCTGGGATGTCTTTTTCATACTAATTGACTGAAATTCTTTGCATGATCTGCAGGCTAACCCTTTGTTGATTATATGTGATAGGTACTTTTTTTTTCTAGTTTGTGGATTGTCCTTTTGATCTTTTTGTGATACTTTTGATGAACTGAAGTTCTTAATTTGAAGGTAGCTATTTTTATCTATCTTTTCCTTTAGGGATTTCCCTTCTCTTCCTTTCCCTTCCCTTCCCGTCCCATCCTGCCCCCAAAAAGGAAAAAGGTTTATTGTTTTGTTAACAAAGGAGAAACACAGGGGACTTCTGTCCCAGAGGCTGTGATTTTATTTAACTAGAACTTATGAAGTACTTTCTATGTGCTAGACACTTTCAAGTACTTTATAAATGTTTACTCATTTAATCCTCATAATAACATTAGAGACAAGTACTATTAATATAATCTCCATTTTATAGATGATAAAACTGAAGCACAGTGAGTTGCCAAGGTTACCCTGCTGGTGAATGATAGAGCCAGGACTTAAACCAGAGCAGTTTAAGAAACCCTTTGCAGTCATGACATGACATCATACAGATATTCTTGAATTGCTTTCTAAAAAAAAATTTTTTTTGCCGTTAACATCTGTCTTTGATTGCTGTGTAACAGATTTTTTTTTTTTTTAATGTTTGGTGTGAGGTAGTGGTCTAGTTTAATTTGTCCCATGTGGAATATCAGTTGTTTCAATATAGACTACTTAAAAAAGATGAAATGGCCTTTTTTTCCCCAACTTCTCTAAACATAAGCTTTGTAACAAATGAAATTTCATTATATTGTTTTATTTCAGTAGTGAATTTGTGCATCAGCCCCATACTATGTTAATTAGCATGCCTTTAAAATAATTCTTTATCTGCAAGTCAGATTCTTTTATCTTGTTCTATGTTTTAGTCACCTTTTTGCTGCTGTGACTGAACAACCTGACCAGCACAACTATAAAGGAGGAAAAGTTTGTTTGAGGGCTCACAGTTTCAGAGGTCTCAATCCACAGACAGCTAGCTCCATTCCTCAGCGCTCGAGGTGTGGCTGAACATCATGGCAGATGAGTGTGGCGGAAGGAAGTAGCTCACATCATCATCAGGAAATAGAGAGACTCCACTCTTGAGATAGAAAATATATACCCATAGCCACTCCCAGTTCTCAACCTCCTCCAGCCATACCCTGCTACTGTTACCAGTTAATCCCTATCAGGGGATTAATTCACTTTTTATGTCAAGATTCTCAAAACCCAGTAATTTCTCCTCTGAATCTTCTTGCATTGTCTTACACATGAGCTTTTGGGGGACACCACACATCCAAACCATAACATTCTGTTTTAATCAGAAATGTTTTGGAATGTTTCTTACTCTTTGAAAGCAAAATGGCAGGATAAGTTTTTTACAGTAATACTATTATTCATGTTGGACTTTTAGAGAATGATTTGTCATTGCTGTTACATTAACTTTTTGCTTAAAGTTAAGCAGACAATTTCATTCCAATGAGTTGAGCTCTTTTGTCTGCAGGGCAAAAAACTCCTCAAACACATACCGGGTATGAATCTTGTTAAATGGAAAAGAAGGGGAAAAGAAAGGAAAAGTAATTTGGATTAGTAGTCTCTTCTAAGTTCAGTTACATTGGCAATTCTGAAAATATGCCAAGGAACTTCAGAAAGTGTGTGGAGCCTTGTCTAATGTGATTCCCATAAGATGAAAAATGCATAATGTATCTTTTAAGTTGCTTTGTTCAACAAGTGAGAGAGAACTACACCTGATTAGTCTTAAGTGGTTAGTGTGCAGTTTGGTATGTAATATTGTCC
Organism: Glaucomys volans; assembly: GCA_020662805.1. Taxonomy (NCBI): domain Eukaryota; kingdom Metazoa; phylum Chordata; class Mammalia; order Rodentia; family Sciuridae; genus Glaucomys; species Glaucomys volans. The sequence continues at coordinate 882,701 of JAJEJO010000602.1, read as the reverse complement.
TAATTTTATTGGTGGGATTGAATTAGAATGCCTAGTGTCTCCATTGGGAATAAACCTCCCCAAATGTTATGAGATTATCATTGAACAGCATGAAGTATCTATTCAGGCACCAGCAACTCTCACCTGTGACTGTTTTCTTTGTAGAAAGTATTATTTATGCTGCAAATGGCTACATTTCAGATAATACTGGTTCTCTCCATCTTGGAATTGCCCAACCTGGTCAACATGATTAGGTTTTGTGAAAGTTTAAAAATGCTGTTTCTGAGAATTTCTAGAGAATGGGGAGACATTTCCCTAAGGAAAATTTGACAGTCTTAAGTCTTTTCATCATTCAGACTATGGCAAGGTCTTACCATGACCAAAAGAAAACTGTAAGTGCTCCCCTTCATCTCTTATTAATGTCCCCTTTCACTGCTCCAGCCATGATGGTTTCCTTGCTGTTGTTTTTTTTTAAATTTTATTTTTGTTATAGATGTACACAATACGTTTATTTTTAAAATGTATTTATGTGGGGCTGGGGACCAAACCCAGTGCCTCACACATGCCAGGCTAGTGCTCTGCCACTGAGCCACAACCCCAGCCCTCCTTGCCGTTCTTTGAAATGTCAAGCATGCTTTGGCCACAGGCTTTTGTCCTCCTCTTCCTTCTACCTGGAATGTGCTTCCCCATATGTATGTTTGGTTCACTAATCACTGAGGTTTCTGCTCAAATTTCATCTTAAAGAGGTCTTCCCTGACCAGCCTCTGCAGGAACAGCTCCCACATTCCTTTTGCCAGCCCCCCTGAATCATTTGTGGCACCTGACATTTATTGTCTGCTCCTCACCCCACCCTGACTCTCCACCAGATTCATCTCCTAGAAGGCAGGGACTCCTTTTTACTGCTGCCTTCAGTATCTAGAATGGTGCCTGCAGATGGGAACCAGTGGATAGCTGTTTCTTGAATGAATGGAGCTGTTTGCCGCAGGAAGAGGACAGAGGAGGGCCTTGGGAGCAGGCGTGTGCTCTACCACCACCCCATTGGCCTCTTTCTCAGTGCTTCTGCAACATCTTGCTTGCCTCTCTGTCAGAACCATTTAGGCAGCTCTTTCTATGGGTATTTCTCTCATTACATGCTAAGCATCTTGAGGCAAAGGTCTGTCTTAATTTTTTCCCTTCTGTCATCCCTGCTGTCTTCCTTCAGGGCTTATGACTGAGCCTGGCATGCCGCTTTGTTCACGGTAGACTACTTAGCTATCTGTTAACAAGGGATGTGGGTAGCAGTTGTCTTCCCCAAGGAGGAGAGCAGTAAATTAGACAGCAGTATAATTTCATATGCAAACTTCTGGCTAAAGTAGCTTTTCCAGTCTTAATTCCTCTGACTTTTCTTGAGTCTTGTATAATAAAATTCCATTGACTATAATCCTGATGAGGAAAGGGGCTGATCTTTCTTGCTCATCACAGTTCATTGAATGCCTGGTATGGTGCCCAATGCATGATACCCACACTCAGTAAATGCTTACCAATAATTCATAGCTGAAGTTAACTTTGGCTCATGTGAAATTTATTATTGATGCCCACAATTACACTTTAAAAGTACAAGACTTATTTACACTATCCATATAGAATCTGTAGGGGACAGATGGTTTCTCATTATGAACAAGACTTTGCTGCTCTTCTGACCTCCTATGATACTAGACAAGGGGCTACAGAGATGTGCATCTGTTTCCTAGTTGGGGTGTTCATAAACATCAGACCTTGAAGTCTCTTCTCAGTAAATTACTGTTTTACTTCATTTAAAGGGGCCTTTGTGACTTTAAGTAAAGTCATATGTCTACGGTTCAGACTGTCCTCAATAATAATTAGTTAATAGTAGTGGACAGTGTAATGGATCAGTTTCCAGGTAGCTGTAGAAGGTCTTGCCTACCTTGCCTGGGACTGGGTGGTGCTTAGGCAGAAGCAAGGGCCGGAGCTTTTGCCAGTTTTGCAAGGCAGGCTTTAGCCAGGAGTTCTTAGCTGATGAGGAGTTCTGGTTTATGGGATCTTTTCTGACTGAAGGAAGCATGGAGGGCAGAACACTGGTCTAGGAGTCAGCAGACGTAGCCCCATGACTAGCCAGGCATTTAACCTCATTGAGCTTCAGTGTCTTCCCTTAATGGTGGCAGGAACCTATGGGGGTAATGTTGGGATCAAATGTGATAATGTGATAACTTGTGAATGTTGAAGTTTGGAAATAAAATGATGCTTGTATTATATAATTGCTTGACAGGACTTCAAACTTGCTTAACTGCAGCTTGTCACCCCCTTATTGTACCTTCACCCATGCAGCTAAGCTTGGCTGGAAACATCATTGAGCTATGATGATTGGTATTCTTTAAAATGATCACTGACATGCAGCAAGAACTTAATGCCATTGGCATTGACACTGTGTATATCAAGTCCATTTTATTTCTTATTCTAGACAATGATTTCACATATTCTCCTCTCTCTTGAAACCTCTGACACCTCCTTTACATCCTCACTCTCAGTTATGGCTTTACTTTTCATTTATCTGAAGACTGAAGTTACTAAAGAGAGTTTGTATAAACTCCCACTGTCATATCCACCCACCTGCCTACATTTCTGTCCATAGGTACTGATGCCTATTTACATGGGTAAACCATCCATGCCTCAAGCCATGGCCAGCTTCCTCCCTTGTGTGCCAGGTTGCATCTAGTCTTGCCTGTCAAAGTAAATGACAGTACAATTCTTCTGCCTCTCACCTGCTTTGTCAGTTCTTCTATACTGGATCATTCTAGTCAGTACACAAACATGCTATTATTGTCTATTACTTAGGTAACCCTTTATTGATCCCATCTTAGCCATAAGATACTACCTCATTTCTTTTCCATGACTCAACTTTTCAAATTATTTTCTGTATCTATGGTTTCCTATTCCTTTTCCTATTTTCCTCTTTGAACTCATTATCACCAGGCTCTTGCTCCCACTATACTAATCCCAATGATTAGTGATCATTGGGATCACTAATGATCTTCATGTTGCTAAATCTAGTAGTCAGTTTTCACTCTCACTGTATTTGATTCCTCATATTTGCCCCATATAGCACTCTCCCTCCTTGATGTACTTCCTTCTTGTGGCTTCTAAGACACCTTACTCTACTGGTGTTCCCCTCATTTCACTGGTTATTCCCTCTTCGTCTCATTTCCTAATCCCTCCTTGATATCCTGCTGTTGGAGTGCTCTGGAGCATGTTGCTGGACCTCTTCCTGTTTCCATCAGTACTCACTCCTTCAGTGAGATTGGGACTTCAAATCCATCTTGAAGCTATTATCTCATGTACCTTCAGCTCAGTTCTGTACCTCAGGCTCACAAATCCCCTTGCCCTGGGAGAAGTGTGCCCTATCCCACTCACCCTGAATATTATCCTCCCATGCACATATTTGGCTGTTGATGTATTTCCTGGTTGGTGGTTGTCATCTCTATTTACCACTAGAATATGAACTCTCCTAGGCAAGATTGTTTATTGCTGCACTCATAGCACCTATAAGGGCACTTAAGAAGTATTTTATTGAATGAATTGATTCCTAATATACAGTGAAGGCTCTAATAATTTAATAATTCAATGTTCAAATTCAAATTCAAATTCACTGTCTCAACTTTTCCTCCTTCCATTAGTCTTCTAGCCCTTTAGAGATGGTCTGCCTTAGAAATCTGGATAAATCCATTTGATAGTGTCATGATTTTCTCTGTAATCCAATTTAATTGACAAAAGATGTTTAATAATAACTATGATGATGACAGCCCATAGCCGTACAAATGATCTTGACAATTATTTGCAGTTAAAAATTTTTGAATTTTTTATAGTTATTCCTTTAAAGTGTTGGTAATAGGTCTTTGGTCAAGAATATCTTTAATATAGTATTGTTTCTGTGGCAAAAATTGGATTTGATTTACATTTCAACCTACAGAGTCTTTTTCAGGAATTTATTCTGTTATAAAGTTCAAGGACTACCTTTCAGTAAAATTTACTTAACTGTAGTGCTTTGGAATGGAATGTTCTGGAGGAATTGGATCTCCTAATTAATGAGAAACAACTCATTTTGTGTGGAAGGCTTTTTCTAAAATGCCTTTATATGCACAATGAGCATAATTTCAAATTGTATAGTAAGCACTTGATAATTGATTACTTGTCTTTGATCCAGAGACACTTAGTTGGACTCCTATTTTGATTGCCCTGAGAGATAGCTATAGAAAGCATATGGGATGCAACTAGATAACGTGTTCAGCGTGGGCTTAAAAATCTTAAAGGAGCTCGTTGGTTTCAAAACCTAAATGTCAACAGTAGCCACCTTCATAAAACCTACTTAAAGAAAATATTATACGTGATCTCAAATTCCAGGAAATTAAGCAGTAGTTGAGACAATACATGCAAATATATATTTGTGTGTGTGCTGACGTGGACTCAAACACTGTTACATGAGGCAAAATATGAAGCACAAGATATGGTCTAACATACCACTCTGAATATGTGTTGAGTGCAGAATGGACAGGATAAGTTTTAAGTACTGTGATTTCAAAGAAGGAGTGATCAGCAAAGGCTAAAACTGGTCATGGAAATCTTCTTGGAAAGAGAGATTAGAGCTGGGCATTGGAAGATGAGTCGTCAGATTGTGCCCTGTGATACAGTCCATAAGATTGGTCCAGCCAGGGACCAGTGCATGGCTTTCAGGCCAGTCCATACCCTTCTCTGAGTGACTGTGGCACGTCCAGCAATTACTTCATAGCTCCCCTGTGAAAACAGTCCATCATTCTTAAGATATGTCCTTTCTGTGCCACCTGTGATTTTGGGAGCTTTAGGAGCTTTGAGTCAAGGCTGGAAGGGCTGGGTGTTCTTAATCTGAGAGAGCAGGAAAGGGAGTTTGGTACCAGGTGTGTTGTGGGGAAATGTTAGATTTTTTCCTCTGTATCTGTCTTTGAACATTAGTCTACAAGGGCAACATTTGGCTATGGATTTCTTTCTGATGATGTGAATTGACTTGATGGAAGGGAAGGAAGAGGGGATTCACTATTTAGAGAGATAAACCTGGCACAGTTAGCGGACACTTTCCCCCAAATTCTAGGTTTGACCATGAGGTGGAGATGGGAGCAGTGGGGTGGCTGGAGAAAGTTGTCATCTATATTCATTTACTTGCTCAACTCCCTGGATTGTTTGCTTAAAAATCATAGATGTAGATGGTCAAACTAGCAGGGTTTGTGTGTCCAAGAGCCTGCAGTGTCACACATACCTTTTTGGTAGTCATGAGTCTTCTCTGTTGGCATGGAGACTGAGATGGAGGTGGGGAAGCTGGAAGAGGAAGGACGGTGATTGCCCTGCTCCCGGGGTGACAGCCATACTTGTCCTAAGTTAGTCCAACTGCTGGTACATGTTTAAATTAATTATGAGCCCTAAACAGGAAAATAATCTTGTCTGTTCTAGACTTCCTCAATTTGTGTCTCTGCATGAAAAAATGAGCTTTATTGTGAAGGCCTAATTATGAAAAAACTGGACCCATGTGATAATGATTATTACTGTACTAGGCTTCGATGGGACCATGGCTGGTCCAGGGCTTGCATGGCAAATATTCTCTAACGCAATAAAGTGATTGGAGAATCTCTTACCCTGAGTGATTTGAAATCATTGGAAATGCCTTAGCACCCCAGTTTTACAAATGAGAAAATTACACCTTAGCCCATGGACTGATTTGTTCGAGCTTACCAAACTCTTCTCATCTATGTCTCTCTATATTTGCTATTGAGAGCTGTTTGTATCTCTACCCCAACCTACTTGTCATCTCAAATGGTATGTTTCAAAGGCACCTAAAACTTGACACATACAAAATGGAGTCCAGATCGCCCTCCAGATTTGCCCTCCCCCAACTTGCCTATCCTAGTGGATGGCAACCTACTCACCTAGGTGCTGACACCTAGAAACCTGAGATATCCTTGGATTCCTTCTTATCGCTAATCCTGTCATCAGAATCAGAATGGTCCTGTCCTCTCCCCTTTGCCTCTGGGTTTATTCGGAGCCTCTCCACGTCTTTTATCTTACTACCACTGCCCTCCTGTAAAGTATTCTCATCTTTTGTGCCTCCAGTCTCTTCTCCACACACTGGCCAGTAGTCTCCTAATAACAAATCTTAACATGTTACCAATCTGAACACTATTTCGTAGACTGTTCTCATGGGAACAGAGCTCAGACTTTGTACTGACTGTGCAAGGCTCTGTGTGATTCCCACCTTTCCTCCTGCATCTGTCCACTCTCTTCTTTGCCCTTAATGCTTTAGCCACACCATCATTGAAACTTCTTTAAAAATAATAAACACTTTTTGCCACAATGCTTTCAAACATGTTTTGCCATCTGGAAACTCTTTTTGATACCTTAAAAAGAGTTTGCACTAAATTTCCAGCTTAAATGTCATCTCTTTTGGGTCTTCACTGATTCCTCTAAAAGTTCTCCCATATTTTTCTCTATTTTCTTAATAGCGCTATTTATAATTTTTTTTTCTCATTAATGCAGTTATCTTCTATACTGACTGCTGCCAGGGAAGGGCCTGTGTTTGTTTTGCTCATTGGTGTAAATTCCCTTGGCCTCCAGCTCATCTCCTATTGCTCTGCCCCTCCTGCATTCCATTCTAGCCACTTACCTCTTGCTGTTCCTCAGATATGCCAGGATTGCTGTGCCCCAAGGCCTTTGCACTTGCAGGGCTTTCTGTGCAAAAGATTTTTTTTCCACCATGATAGCTGCTTGACTAACTCTCATTCTCTTTAGATCTTTACTCAAAGTCATCCTTTCAGTAAAGTCATCTCAGACCCCTATATCTAAAATTATACCTGTCCCCTGACACTCGTACCACCCTTGGCTTCATTTTCTCCACAAGTACTCTGTAAATATTTGAATAAATTTAACACGAGAACAATGTGTGCACAGTGACTGGCACATAATGAGCTTGCCTTACGCTTTTTTATCGTGGTGAAATATGTATAACCTGGTATATACCATTTTATTCGTTTCTAAGTGTGCACTTCAGCAGTATTGATGACATCCTCATTGTTGTGCAACCAAAACTACCATCTGCTCTGTGAACTATTCTGAGGTGAAAGAATAAAGGAATAAGCAAGGGACTGAATGAATGACTCTGGGCAAAGCAGGTTTACATTGATGGTTCTCTGGACTTGGCAGCCCAGTGTTCTTGCCACTGTATTGTGCTGTAGAAGAGGGAGGATGAAAGGATCCTGAGTGCCATCTCAGAGATGCTCAGTTTTATGTATATGTTTCACCTGTTTTCTGCTTTAAATGAACAGGGCCCTTCCCTCTCTCTCATCTCTCTGCTGTGCACATTCATGTTCTCGCCGACACCATGTGCATGCACGTCCCTTCTCTTTTACACCTGAGGAGGTGCTCTTGTGATGCTTCAAGAGGACCCTGTCTGCCTCCCTTGTGTTCCCATTAGTCCCTTAGAGCATCACTGATGTCAAGGAAGTGTTTATTTTTACTTTTAAAGTTGACCAATTTACATTGAACACAAAATGTGAATTATGGGTCAAAATCATTGACTGTGAAGTTCTCCCAGATGAGTGAGGGGATGTGCGAACCCTTAACCGATTTCTTCTGTGTTGAATTACACAGGAGACTGTCATTTTACATACTTTACTATTTCAGGCTCTGCCTTTGGGTAGCTGAAATACCCATCCTCCCCCAGCACACCTGCATACCTCAGCAGGCAGGAATGTCCTTTTGCTCACTGTTGCTCTTGCACTTTTCCTTTTCTTGGTCTTACTCATTTGCACTAACTCACACAAGCATGCTCAACCTACCAGTTTGTTTTGACACTTTTGGGATTATAAAGAAGCAGTCTAGAGAGAGCTCAAAGCAAAGCTTGAAATGGCTTAAAACTCTATGAAGCCCATAGGATGAGACCCCTGCTCAAAAATAGGTGTCAGGCTCCTCCTGCCCTCCATTACATGTTTGATTTGACTTCCTCAGTGTCTTTTCATCATGACCCTAATGAAGTCTTGAGACCGAAGTTCAGGGCAGGTACATTTTGGTGTTTGGGATCTTCTTCACTATGCCCCTGGGATGTGTCTGACATTTTGTTGGTCTACGGTGTCAAGAGGGGGTCAGGGGCAGGTGAAGTCTGAAAGGAACTCACTGTGTAGTGCTTCAGCTGTTTGCATACTGAAGTCCTGTAACACATTATTTTTGTGATAACTTAGCTGTGCACAAACAGTTATGGAGGCTCCAAGGAGAGAGAAACTTGCTGTGTGGATGGGGATACAGGTAAAGGTCAGGGGAGAGTTCACAGAGGCATCAGTCAAGGCTGGAGGTGTGGCTGTGTAAGGCAGCAGGGGAGAAAAAGGGTGCAGTTGGGATGTAGGACTGCTTCAGGGCAGCTTCTATTTGTCAGTGATGGACTTGAGCTGGATATATTGGGATTATGTTCACTTCTGTTGGCAGCTTTACTCATTTGTGGTTTGACTTGCTTTCTGCCTTCATTAGAGATATGAATACCTGTCAGGAAATTTCTGCATTTCTACAGGTGTGACTATGGTGTAGAGCTTGCAGAGTCCGAGTCAGTTTTTATTGCTGGTAAGGAAGGCATTCAATGTTACAGGCATACATGTAACAGGGTTACCCAGCCCAGCGGGCATATAACAGTGCTTTTTTAGGTCATTATCTGTCACTTCGTGAGAGTAAGTGGACTTTGAAAAAATAATTGTAATAATTGTTTTGATGCAGTTGAATAGTTGCTTTTTTTTTTTTCTAAACTGGTCACACCATTTAAAAAAATCACTAGTCTGTCATCTGAAATCCCTGCTAGACACTTGACAGTCATTCATGTGTTAAGACCTGGTGTTTGATAATTGCAGTATTTAATGATTAAGTCATTATTTTAAACAGAAGTCATTAAGAGAGCCCTCAAAATGGCTTATTGGAAACAGGGAAAATTATCCCTTAACTGGCAAAGTTTTTTCTGTTGTTAATTTTTTCATCACTGTTTAGTCATTTATAAACTTATTACCATTTATCTTTCCAGGCTGTCTTGACAGGTTACAGTTGGGAGGAAATTTTTGTCTTGTGGGAAACTTCTCTCCCCATTGAAACTTTTAAAAAATTTGTTCTAATTGGTGATACATGATAATAGAATGCATTTTGACACATTGTACACATATGGAGCACAATTTCACATTCCTCTGGCTGTATATGCACTCACTGGTCATGCAATCATACATGTATATAGGGTAATACTATCTCACTCATTCCACCATCTTTTCCACCTCCACACCCCCTCCCCTCCTCTCCTCTCCCTCCTCTCTGCCCAATCCAAAGTTCCTCTGTTCTT